>PVKS010029337.1:0-25460 GCA_004027875.1 Aplodontia rufa | reverse complement strand
TCTAGTCCCCACCTCCACAGATGAGTGGAGACAATCGACCCTTAGATCTCTGGGTTAAGATGATTTTACTCATCATGATCTCTTCCATAACCATCCATTTACCCTCGAAGGCTGCAATGTCATTGTTTCTAATTGCTGTGTAATATTCCATGGTATAAATGTACCACAGTTTTTGAATCCATTCTTCCTGTGAGGGACACCGGGGTTGTTTCCATAGCCTAGCAATAGTAAATTGTGCTGCTATGAACATCGCTATTGCTGTGTCACTGTAATGTGCTGATTCTAAGTCCCTGGAAAGATACCCAGGAGTGGAATAGCAGGGTCGTATGGTGGAGTCATCCCTAATTTATCTCTCTCACCGAGATAATCTTAACAAATATAAAAATGTGGACATAATCCCATGTATTCTGTATGATCCTAATGCTATGATCTTAGCAATCAACAACAAGAGGAACAACAGAAACTACTCAGATACTTGGAAATTGAATAATTTCCTCTTAAGCAAAGGATGGATAAAAGAGGAAATGAGAGCAGAAATTAAGAAGTTCTTGGAATTGAATGTGAATGAGGAAAAAAACATACCAAAACTTCTGGGACACTATGAAGGTATTCTTAAGAGGTACATTTATAGCGCTGAGTGCATACATCAAAAATCTAGAAAGAGACCAGATAAATAGCCTTATGCTTCAACTCAAGCGACTTCAAAAAGAGGAACAATCCAACCCCAAAGCTAACAGAAGACAGGAAATTACCAAAATCAGAGCTGAAATCAACAAAACTGAGAATAAAAACAACAATACAAACTATTAATGAAACTAAGAGTTGGTTCCTTGAATGAATAAACAAGATCAACAGACCCCTTGCCAACCACATTAAAAGGAAGAATGAAATAAAGCAAATCAACAAACTCAAAGACGAAAATGAGGATATCACCACAGACTCATCCAAGATCCAGAAGATTATCACAACTTATTTTGAGACTTTATACTCTGTCAAGTTTGATAACCTGGAGGACATGGACAGGTTCTTGGACATATACAACATCCCCTCTTTAACATAGGAGGACAATTAAAATGTAAACCAACCTATCACAGATAGCAAAATTGAAGCAGCAATCAAAGCTCTTCCAAAAAAGAAAAGGCCCAGACCAGTTGGATATACGGCAGAATTCTACCAAGCCTTCACAGAAGAACTAACACCGATCCTCTACACGCTCTTCCAGGAAACTGATAGAGTGGGATTACTCCCAAACACTTTTTATGAAGCAAACATTACACTGATTCCAAAACCCAACAAAGACACATCAAGAAAAGAAAACTACAGACCAATTTCCCTGATGAATATTTATGCAAAAATCCTAAATAAAATTTTAGCTAATTGGATACAAAAGCACATGAAAAAGATAGTACACTATGATCAAGTGGGCTTCATTCCAGGAAAACAAGGCTGGTTCAACATATGCAAATCAATAAATGTAATTCAACACTTAAACAGAATTAAAAAAAATCATATAATCATCTCAATTGATGCAGAGAAGGCATTTGATAAAAGTCAACACCACTTTATGCTCAAAACTCTGGAAAAGATAGGGATCAAGGGAAGATACTTTAACTATGTCAGATCCATTTACAACAGACCCGTAGCCAACATTATCCTCAATGGAGAAAAACTGAAAGCACTTCCACTGAATTCAAGTACTAGACAAAGCTTTCCCCACTCTTGTTCAATATAGTCCTTGAAACCCTTGCCAGAGAAAGGGTATTCTCATGGGCTTGTCTTTGCTCTTTGTGTGTGTGTATATGTCTGTCATTCTCTAGGATTTATATGTGTTTATCCCAAGTTCATAGAAATATTATTTGCATTTACATTTTGTGCTGATAAGAGGGAAGTTGATTCATTTGTTCATTTGGTAGAAAATGTACCTCTGAGATAGAAGTCTAATCAGTAGTCACTAAATATCATCTTCACCCAAAGCATTTTCCCTGTGAGACATCATTAAACATACTTTTCCTGACTGTATGCTTCTATGGGCTGTGTAGTTCTTTGTTGCGAATCCTCTTGTGTGTACTATGGTACACTGAGCAACATGCCTGCTTGAAGCCAGCAGTACTTATGTGGTGACCAATGCAGTGTGATAACCAAACATGTCTTTGGTCATTGCAAATGTCTCAAGGGGGTCAGTTCTTTTTAACTTCCTGACTCTCCATGGGGAAGATAAAGCCACATGGTCTAACTCTCATACTACTGCTGTATTTCTTGGTATCTCCTTTGTGTTATTTTATCAATGCATGAGAAAATGTGCTCTTCTTTATTAATAGTTCTAATATTTTGTATTGAAAGAGTTTACAAGCTATAAGTTCGAACTATTTTGAGTATTAGAAATTTCTTGCAATTGTCCTCTCATTTTGATTCAGAATAATATTAAGTAAATAATTGAATTAAATAAAATCTAAAACTCTAGTAAATATACAAAACAAGACTGAGAAATATTTCAAGAACAATTTGATTTTGTAATAAAATTTTATCTCTTACAGATATTAATTTCTTTTGAATCACAGAAAAATATAGAAAAGTTAACAAAATGATGATGATTGTGTTGATGAGTATGGTGATGAATATAGCAAGAAATTCAAGACTAAAACTCACTTTCATGAGCTCGTATTCTGAGTATTATGGATGAGCTTTCCATATTAGTTTTACACATTCATGAACCAGAGGGGAAAATAAAATCAGATGGGATCCTGAGGAAGGTCAAAGCAAGTGCTTTTAGTCATAATTGCTTCTTGTCAGGAAAGAATTGTGTAGTGCCTTAACTCTGCCATGTGCTGCTGGCCCTGGGGAATCCCGGGGAAGGTACTGAGGGGAACATGGCTAAGTAACAGTCACGGTTCTTGTGCTCCTGCTTTTCTTTTCTGAGTTCAGAAATAGGATATTGAATGACTTATACCAACAACTATAGATTCAGAATTTCTCATAAGCATTGTAAAGGATTAGCACAGGGTGTCATGAGTCAGTGTAGAAGGAAGTATAGAACTATTTGAGGCCAATCAGTTTGTGATCCTTCCATCAAGAAAAGAGTTGAGATGAATCTTTACTGAGTACAAAATTAAGAAGGAAATGAGGGATGCGATTTCCTTGCAGGGTAGAGTCTGTGCACAAATTCTTCAGTGAAGAAGAGCTGGATGTGCTTATTCTGAAGGAAGTCCCAGTGGTGTAGCTGAGACGGAGTGAGATGAGAAGAGGGGCGGGCCTGAGCCAGGCTGGGCAGGATCTGTAAGAATTTTAAGAATGGTGATATGGCTTAATGAGAGTTTTAACCACTCCCCATGATTGGCAGTAGGTACAATGAATTGAAGATGTTAAAAAGAGATGGTTCACGGCCAGATCAATAGCCTTAATAATAAACCCAGCAATTTGTATATGAAGTGACCTGTCAGTCTGTAGAAACTTAAAAGAATAAATGCCATATACTTGATCTTGAGGAACAATAAAGGAAAGTTCTAGAACTCTAATATATGTTTTTCCTTTTATCTGAACAAATTGCCCACAGTGTTACTGTGTAAAACCTTTGCTTGTGGGGATAAGAAGCAAGACTTTACTTCTCCTTGCTCCATCAAGAGCTCTGGAGGCAGGGTAGCAGGAAAATTGTATTGAAAGCCAGCTTTGAAGGAAGATAGAGGAAATCTTTCATTTCAAATCATCACCTTCAGAAAATTCAAGGGCAATTAAAGCATTTATAAGAGAAGCGATTGCAAAACGAAGCAAAAATGGAGCTGGAGCGGTGGCACAGTGTTTACGGCACTTACCCAGTGTATGCAAGTACATGGGTTTAAACCCCAGCACCCACATACACAACTAAATGCTAAATGTCAGAGCAATGAAAGCCATGTGAAAAACTCAATAAGAATCAATTCTGTCTCTCTCTCTCTCTCTCTCTCTCTCCTGTCTTTAAAAAAAATGAAATAAAAGGCAGTAATAAACATACGTAGATTTAGCTAGGCAGTGTTGGAGAATGTCAGAGATCATTTGTGTTCTCAGCCTGAGGAAGTTGGAAAGTTAAAATAATTTGGTACTTTACTTTTCAATACGAAGAAGTAGTCCTAAATTTTGGAGGGATTGTGTTTAACACGTTATAGGATTTTGTTTAAAAATCACTTAACATGAAGGTTTTCTGGTCCAATAAACAACTCATTCAAGGCTGTGTGGAGTGGCATTGCCTGTGAACATAGTTCAGATGGAAACTGAAAGCGATGGAGAGTTACTGGTACAACAGGCTGACTTCCATGAAATTAGCTGCTATTCTATTCTAGCAAAACAACATCTCAATTTAAAAAATCCAGATCTATGTTAGTCTGCATAGCTCTTTTCAGATGATTAAGCTGATGTCCCTGTGGTACTTTTGCAGATTCTCTAGATGGCAAAGTCTTCCAGTGTGATCATCTGAATTTCCCAGAGTGAAATATTTTATGGCATGTATAGAGGTGGCTTGGATGGGAACTTCACCAAAACCCAAGATCCCTCTAAATGCATAATTCAATTTCAACTGGTTGGCTCTTTTCCCCTGAGCTACATTTTGCCATAGATTTTCCAAAGCAAGGATGTCTGGGTCCATGTGAACGTGGGCACTGCCCCCTTCCCTTGTAGCTGAGTAGCCACTGGGATAACCTGGTATGAGTAGTTGAAACAAAGATTTAGTATTTAACACTTGTTTCTCAATTTCTGATAGCGGGAGATGCTATTGTTGGTAGAAGTTCATTTACATGTCTTTTGGAGGAAAGGGATGAAGGGTGTGTGTCAGCAGAAAACTAATACAACATGATTCTAAATTCCTTTGTTGGAGAAGTAACCATAGTTGAAAAATCCTTTTCATCATGATAACAACAGTCTTGTTGCAAGAATCAATCAGAATGATCTCATTCAGCCTTTAAAAACATCAACCATCACAGGTAAGTTATGGGAATCCCTCTGTGATGTGCTTTTCTCTTTGTGAAACCATGTAATTTGAGGTGTCATGTTTGAATTAAACTAATGAGTTTTTATTGTTTTAAATGATCTTAGCAGAATAAAGAAGTCCATCATGAACAAGCACATGAAGGAGAGCTCAGAAGGTGAGTTCCTATGGAATGGAATCCAGATCCAAACCACATATTCTAGAAGTGATCTGAGTTCTTTAACATGTCTCCTGAGTCCAAACAGAGTGTCCTGGACACTGAGTTTTCTGCATGACTTTGTCTCTGAGATAAGTTTTGGAGAATGAGCTTAAAGTTAATGGTGCTGATCTTATGATATGGGTGCTGGGTTCGTGTTCTGTGGAGTTGAAGAATGCACACAGCACAACATCAAGGCAAGCATAGCAAGCAGTTTTATTTAGGAAAGTAAAGCAAGCTGTGAGAGGAAAGAGTTTTATCTAAGAGAAAAAGATAGACAACAGACTTCTTCTCAGGAAGAGAAGGGAGCTTCAGAACCCAGTGTCCACCTTTAACATGGGGTCTGTCCTTTTCTCCCTTCCAGAGGACTCTTTCCCCTTCATCACTTTTCATAGGCCCTTTCTAGATACAGTTCAGAGAAAGAAGGCACATTGCCCACGGGTTAGGTAAGTGGACACACGCTCACAAGTTACTGCCTATGACCTTCGGCCCTGAATTATAGTGTACTGGGCCTTAATTAAATGTGAGGTCGCTGTTTCCCTGCTTTGACTCCAAAGTATAGAAAAAAACATAGCAAACTGTACCCCACCCTCCACTGCTGAAAGTCTTGGAGAGGAGCCTAACTGTACCACAGCACTTTGTTAGTAGATATCTGCATCTGAGCTACTCTTGTTAGCAGAGGGGATGTCAAGCTAATATACATATTTGTTTATTTGGTTGCTCTTTGTTCACTTAAAGAAAATGACCATCAGACAATTTCCTTCTCATTGAGCCTTAATCATTCCATCTATACTGACTGCCTGACTTTGCTTCCCTACCTCAGTAACATGCTGACAGAAAGCAGGGATGGTGTATATATATATATATACAACCAAAATGTATTTCAATAGGAACATGCAAATATTGTATCAATTTTCATATGACAAATTATTCAAGTATATATAGGCACAAGGATCTAAAACATATTACATGACAAGAGGATATTAAAATGCTACATACTTAAAAGAAAAATTATTAAAAGGTTAGTAAAATGGGCAATAAGCATATGAAAAGCTGTTCAATTATATGATTCACTAAATCTCTGTATGTTACTACTACATGTCTGCAAATGAAAATCCAGGTGACAAAGTCTAGATCTAATGAGCTTGTCAAGAACCTGTAATATTCATACATTGGCAGGGTAAAGATTAGGTAGTACAAGTATAAAACTGTTTGGAACACCTTCTAGTATTCAACATATGCCTTACAGTTGTATTTTTCTGTGTGTATATACTAGAAGAATGTCCCTGCATGTGAACTGAGTGAGAGGTATGGGAATTTTCACAGGTCTTTTCCACAATAATCTGAACTCTGGACACTACTCAAATGTATATTAGCCCTTGATTGTATAAATACTATGATATACTCACAGAATGGAGTACTTTATATCATTTGGAATAAATAATCTATAGTCAAAATGAAAATATAATTTTCATTTCACAAGCAAAATATTGAAAAACTTATCCTGAATACTAAAGAGTACATAGTTTATTATATCATTCATATAGAGTGCTAAAGCAGGGTACTGCTGCTCCCCTGACAAATCTCTCCAGTTCGCAGGAGCAACAATAATGGTAAGAAACAGTCGTGTCCTAATGTTGACTTGAGATGATCATGGTTCAGAGATGAGGAAGAAAAAGACAATGGTTGTGTGAGAGGTTTCTTCATGTACTTTGGCATTGAGTTATAAGTTGTTTTCTCTTTTAAGGAAGTTTATGTACATCTCAGAATGCATGAGCTCTTGACAGAAGATCTCCTTAATAATTAAAAATTAATTAGTAATTATTGAATGATTCAATAATCAAGATCTAGCTCATGCACTTCTTACACTATTGTAGTAAGGCAGTTCCATGTTCATTCTTGCACATGGTATTCTGAATGTTTCCTGTGCTAAATTCCAAAGTCTTGAAGTGAAGTCCCATCCTTTGGACATTACTGAAATCCTTTCTCATTTTTCCCTACTTTGTCTACAGGCTGTCTCTCTGGAATCACTTCTCAGCTGTTCCTCAGGGCTTCAGTAGTCCTCATAGCATTTTCTTCTTACAGAAACTCCTCTTCAGTGCTGGGAGGTGGGGTGGGGCTGAAACTCATTAGAAGTTCAAAAAAGAGAGTGAAAGTAAGAGCAGATCTCTTTCCAAGAATACCAAAAATGGTAGGAAAGCAGGAGAGCTTATAAGACAGTGTCACATGTTACCCAATGGCCTGCTAAGAGTCCGTGTGGGCAGCCACAGGGTGGGAAGATAACCAGCACAGGGAAGCTTTGCTACATTTTGGTGACCCTCACACCAGCACAAACAGTATGGGTGCTCCTGACAGGCAGCTGGAGTTCTTGGAACTCAACTACTTTGCGGGAAGTACAGAGATTTTTGGGAAAGATGAGTCACTGATTTTGCAAATTCCTAACAGTTTTGGAGAGTATGGGTTTTCAGTTTCTATTGCTCTCATTCCCTGTCCATATTTTTTTTTTAAGAGGGAAGGACGGTGAGAGAGAGAGACACAATTTTTATTTAGTTTTTCATATGACTTTTGTTGCTCTGAGACTTTGCTGTGTACGTGGTATGGGGTGTGAACTCGCATACTCTCGAGTGATGGGCAGGCGCCATAACTGCGGAACCACTGCTCCAGCCCCCTTCCCATACTTTTTGACTCTCTCTCCATATTCTCACAGCCAGATCCGTGGGTCAGTACCAGGTTCTCAGTACCTTTCTCCTCCTGAGTTAGCCTCAGATTTCACAACCTCCAGGTTGTGAGGTAATCCTGAGCCAGACATGAGCTGCAGCTGTCCATGGATTTCTAGAGATTTCACATCTTGTTTGAGCTTAACCCTTCGTTCCAGAACTTCTCTTCAGGGATCATGCTTAATATTTTAAGCTCTGGTTGGATTGTGACTGTGACTTCTTTAAGTCAACCATTCTCCTGGCAATGAGGGTGCAAGTTAGAAGCCCCCTAAGGTTGAGCCCTGATTGCAGTGACTGGGCTCTCTGAGGCTCTGAACCACTCTGGATTCTGTTTAATAGTGTTTCTGATATCTGCCCACAGGGGTTCTCTAGCTCTTCACCTTGGTCCTTGGCATTCTGCTGTGCTGAGTAACCAATATGGATTATTGTCAGATGTTGGTTTATTGTGATAACATTTGTAGCACCTGGTGCTTAAAAGCCAGGGTCCTGGAACACCAAACCCCACAAATTAGACAATTTCATTTTTAGTGAAAATTAAAAAAAGCTTCAGGTTAAATTTTGCCAAATGTGTGCACATAGAATATAACAGGGAGGTAAAAATGTTCAACTCATAATGTCTATAGTCAAGAAAGGTGGTTCCTATGAAGCCAGGCTCAGTCCAGCCTGGACCCTGTGAGTTCTGTGACAGGACCACTGGACTTGAAGAGAGGTCAGGGGCAGGACCCATTGTGGAGAGAGGAGAAATGGGTTAGCAGTTCTAGTTCTGGAGTATGCATAGCTGGCCAGAGCTGCTCTGTGCCCTCTGTGCCTCCCACCTTTTCTTAGAAAGTGATTGAGCCCCTTTCATCTTTCTTGACCCATCCGACACTTTCACCCCCACATTTTTCATGCAGTATAGTGTATACATTTGTGGGAATTACTGTTACATATTGATACACACATTATATCAATATAATGTCACTGCCCAGCATTACGTCCTTTCCACATTCATTCGCTTTAAACCACATTTCATTATTCCTCACAGCTCCTCTGTCCATTAACAAACCTTCTTTTGTTACAGAGATGAATGTTTCCTGTGCTAAATTCCCAAGTCTTAAAGTGATCATTCCAGAATTGGTAATTCACTCTCTTCTTTACAACACCATGGGGGTGAAGTGGAGGAGGCACATTTTAACAGACACAGGTTACAGTTTTCTCTAAAATAATTTCAGGAAAATTTCCATGTACATAAAACAATACCCTCAGTTCCAGCACTCTATTTTCAAGAAGTTTACATCTCAAGTACTCATCGGAATGAAAGGCCATCATCTTTTAAAAATTTTTTTTTGTTCTGGTACATCTTTATCAAATGCTTAGTTTCTGCTCACACAGTGAGCGTGAGAACAGTCAATCATCTAGGCAGCCTTTTCTCTCTGACCACTTTAATATCAGTAACTCAGATGTACTCAGATAAGCCCTGCTGTGAGGCAGAGTATTGGGTATAGTTAGTGCCTGTGAAATATATGTTAGCAGATAAATACCCAATTGATTTGCAACAGCTCATACAAAAATCTTACCCAGAAAATATTACTTGAATTGAGTAACTCTTCAGTTTTGCTATGAGCGGTCTTATATTTATTATTTTTTAATTCCACATTCAGATAAAAATGAAAATGTGTGTTTACGTTCTCTCTATTCAAAGGACATTCTTCCTTTTGTAAATTCAGTTTATTCACGAGCTTATGAACTAAATTCTCTAAATTAATATCAATCAAAAAAAGAGATCAGTATGCTTCTAACTGTTAATGTAGCAGGAGAGTTCTTGAGTTTTTCTATATCCTTGCAAATAAAGATCTCTAATTATCTCTTCATCTTGTTTGCAATTTCATTAATCCTTATCAGGGACCAACATTTTGGATGCCTCGATTATCTCCACTTTAAATTTATTTTCTTGTACATTAAAATTTTCTCTCAGATTTCATTATTTTTGCTCTTACTTTTGGTCTGGTTTTCTTAGTCCTTGCCTTGATTGTGGCTTTCAGATAGCTTTCTGCTTTAATCCTGTGGACAGTAGCTTGTGTCCTTCTCTGCTGTGCCCAGCTCTGCATCACTCCATTTGTAAAGCAGTGGTTTGTTCTGAGTTGCACCGTTGTGAGTACAAGTGCCAAGGTAGAATGAATCTCCACCATGTGTGTAAAAATAAACAACCACCATCTGCCTACCACCACTGCAAAATATAAATGTATCATTTGACCTCTAAGCTGGAGTGGAGGTGTTTAGTCCTTTTGGACTTCTGTTTATTAGCCACCCACAGATGGGCTAATAAACAGATATGCATTTCTCACAGCCATGGAGGTAGGGAAAGTGAAGATCAATTTATCAGCTGCCCCACAACTGTTGTCTGGTTTCTCTGATATGAGTTTGATAGAGCCATGAATCCATGTGCTTCTGATTTAATTTTACTCAGAATTCTGAACTGAAACTACTTCAAGTCTGTGTTCCTCCAGAAGGGCTGCCGCATCTGTGGTTTTGTGTTCCCTCACCAAATATTGAGTAGTGTCATAGTAAATAAGACTCTTTCTGCCTGAAAATTCCCACAAAGCTCCAAAGCTGAGTACAGGCACAAAAATAAGCAAAGGAATAAACAGAAAAAATTGGAAAATTACAATTTCTTTTTCTTTTCTTTTTTTTTTTTTCGGGGCTGAGGATCAAACTCAGGGCCTTGTGCATGCTAGGCAAGCTCTCTGCCACTGAGCTAAATCCCCAACCCCCAAAATCATAATTTCTAAACCAGGTTGTTGACTAATCTTTTCTAGAGTTGTCTTACTGGAATATGAAAGGGTTCATTTCAGTTAAAAGCCTCCTTCCATCCATCTAGGAAAGCACATTTGCAATTCTTTCCACCCATATTATATGCTTCTAACAGACTCAACAGAATATTGTTTTGGAAGATTTTTTCATTGCAACAATTACCCACCATAAAAGCAAGGGAAAAGTCTCCAAATGTGCTTTTCTTCTATGATAAAAAGGGTAATTGGAGTACCCCACCAAAGGAAAGCCCAGAACATGTTGGTTTCACTGCTGAATCCTACTAAGCTTTTATCTAAGAGCTAATATCAACCTTCTCTATTCCCTTGCAAAAGCTGGAGAGGGAGTACTTCCTAACTCATTCATAAGGCCAGCAAAATCTTGATATCAAAGCAATGCAAGGATTCCCCTAAGAGAAAAAAAAATGCAAAAATCTTTAACAAATTATTAACAGTCAGATTGGGGTCTTACAATTAGGAGGGATTCATCACCAAACAATCAAGAACAGAACTATGACAGAAGAAGCCAAGGCTGATGCCATTCCATGGTTTCCCCCCTTGGGTTCCCCATGATTCCATGTTTGCCCTGACTTAAGCCCAATTTAATTGGACTTCTCATGGAAGTCGGAGGTTCCCCTCTAATTAGATTCCCCCATACTACCTTCCTCCAGTCTCCTTCATATCCTTCCTATTTCGTCCCTACTCCCTACCCCCCTCCTTACATCCCCTAGGAACTTAAGCACAGTTCCCCATGATCATGTACGAATTCATGAATGTTGAGGTAATTGTTAGTTAGCCATGTATCATACTATTTCTACTTGTATTCTAGCTTCCACAAATGAGGGAAAACATTCAGCCCTTGAGTCTCTGAGTTTGGGATACTTCACTTAGCATAATTTTTTCCATCTCCATCCATTTGGCTGCACATGCCTTCACATCATTTTCTCTAATAGCCAAGCCGTGTTCCATTGTATATATGTTCCAAAGTTTATGAATCCACTCATCAAGTGAGGGGCATCTGGGTTGGTTCCATAGTTTAGCTATAGTAAATTGAATTACTACAAACATTGATGAAGCTGTATCTCTGTAGCAAGCCAATTCTAACTCTTTTGGGTAGATACCCAGAAGTGGGAAAGCAGGTTCATAAGATGGTTCCAGCCCCAGTTTTGTGAGAACTCTCCACTTTTCTTTCCAGAGTTCTTGTACAAGCTTGCAGTCCCACCAACAGTGTGATAGTGTCCCTTTCTTCCCACAACCTTTCCAGCATCTGTTATTGTTCATATTCTTTATTTTTTACCTCTGACAATAGTGAGGTGGAAGTTTTGACTTGCATTTCTCTGATTGCTAGTGATGTAGAACATTTTCTCATATATTGATGGGCTTTTTGGACTTCTTCCCTTGAGAAATTTCTCTTTAGCTCCATAGCCCATTTATTGATTGGAATATTTGTGGTTTTGCTGTTCAGTTTTTTGAGTTCTTTGTATATTCTGGATATCAGCCCTCTGTCTGAGATGTAGCATGCAAAGATTTTTACCCATTCTGTAGGTTCTCTCTTGACACTCTTGACTAATTCTTTAGTTGTGCAGAAGTTTTTTAGTTTAATGGCATCCCACTCATTTATTCTTGACTTTAATGCTTGAGCTATGGGAGTCTTGTGAAATTGAAACAGCAAAGGCCTTCCATAATAAAAAGCCTATGACCTGATGGAGTCTCCAAAGAAGAATTACCATCTCTCCTTAGCAAGCTTTTCCATGAAATTCAAAGGGATGATCCTATCCTAAATCCTTTTATGAGGCAAAAATAACCCTGATACGAAAAGCCAACAAAGACACATCAAGTAAAGATAACTACAGATCAATTTCCCTGGTGAACATAGATGCAAAGACCTTAATAAAATTCTAGCAAACTTCATCCTAAAGCACATGAAAAAATAATGCATCTTGAACAAGCGGGCTTAATTTAAGAAATGCAGGGCTGTTTCAACATATGCAAATCAAAAAATGTGATACACGGGCTGGAGCAGAGGCTCAGCGGTTTCCACGCTTGCCTGGCAAGCACGAGGACCGGGGTTCAAACCCCAGCACCAAGTACAAAACTGAGTGTTGGAACAACTAAGGCCATGTGAAAAACTAAATGAAGTTGTTTCTCTCTTTCTCTGTCTCTCTCACTGTCCCTCTCTTTTAAAAAAAAATGTGATTCACCACTTAAACAGAATTAAAGACAGAAAACATACGATCATCTCAATTGATGCAGAAAAGGCCTTTGATAAAATCCAAAACCCATTTATGCTCAAAACTCTGGAGAAGATAGGGATCAAGGAACATACTTTAATTTTGTAAGAGTCATTTACAACAAACCCGTAGCCAACATTATACTTAATGGAAACAGACTGAAACCTTTCCCACTAAATTCAGGTCCAAGACAAGACTGTCCACTATTAACACTCTTATTTGATATAGTCTTCAAAACCCAAGCCAGAGCTATTAGAAAAAGGGAAGGAGATCACATGAATTCAAATAGGAAATGAGGAAGTCAAGCTGTTTCTATGTTCTGATGCCATGATTCTATCCCTATCCAACCTGAAAAGTTCTATCAGAAGATTTCTAGAGCTTATAAATGAACTTAGAAAAGTGTCTGTTCACAAGATCAACACTCATAAATCAGTAACTTTCCTTACTCCAACAGCAATTCTGCTGAAAGAAATTAGGAAATCTGTCTCATTCACAATGACCTCAAAAAAAAAAAAAAAAAAAAAGGACTCTGGGGCACTAATCTAACAAGTGATCTAAAATACCTCTACATTGAAAACTATTAAGCATTAAGGAAAAAAGAAATTGACGATGACCTGAGTAGATGGAAAAATATTCCATGATCTTTGTTAGGCAGAATCAATATAATTAAAATGGCCATTCTGCCAAAAACCCTGTATAGATTCAATGCAATCCTCAACAAGATACCAATGACATTTGTGATGGATTTAGAAAAAGGAATTCTCAAATCATTTGGAATAAGAGGACACCCAGAATAGTCAAAATATTACTAAGGAAGAAAGATGAAACGGGAGGTGTCACAATACCTGTCCTGGAATTATATTATAGGGCTGTAGTAACAAAAACAGCATGGTATTGGTATTAAATCAAGCATGAAGACCAATGGAATTGAATGGAAGACACTGAGACAAACCCACAAGTCTTTAAACATCTGGTATTTGAAAAGGGGGACAAAAGACTGTGAAGGAGAGAGTCTGTTCAACAAATGGTGCTGGATGAATTGGACAGCCATATGCAGACTATTCAAATTTGCTCCTTATCTCTCAACCAGCACAAAAATAAAATAAAAAATGATCAAAAAATTAGGAATCAATCCAGCAACTATACAATTATTAGAAGAAAAAATAGAATCAACACTCCACCATATCATTGTGGGCACCTCCTTCCCAAAAAAGAGTCCCATAGCATAAGAAATCAAGCCAAGATTCAATGAGTAAGATGCCATTAAACTTAGAAGCTTCTTCATAGCTAAAGAATTAGTCAAGAGTGTCAAATTGGAGTAAATTATGGCTTGCTATGCCTCTGACAGGGGACTAATATACAGAATATACAAAAAAAAACTCAAAAAATAACACCCCAAACTCAAATCATCCAATCAATAAATGGGCCGTGGAACTAAACAGACTCTTTCCAATGAAAGAAGTTAAAAAAAAAAAAAACCTGAGAATGTGTTCTACATCACTAGTAATCAGAGAAATGCAAATTAAGATTTCACTGAGATTCCACCTGTCTCTAGTCAGACTGGCAAAAATAAGGAATATGAATAATAATGATGCTGGAAGCATTGTGGGGAGAAAGGACCACTAGCACACTGTTGGTGGGACTGCATACTTGTACAGCCACTCTGGAAAGCAGTGTAGAGACCCCCCAAAATTAGGGGTGAATCTGCCATATGACTCATTTATCCCATCCCAGGGCATTTTCCCAGAAGACCTAGAATCAGCATACTACAGGGACACAGCTACATTAATGTTTATAGCAGCTCAATTTACAGTAGTTAAATTATGGAACCAATCCAGATGCTCCTCACTGGACGAATGGATTAAAAATCTCTGGTAAATATATAATGGAGTTCTACTCTGCTATTAGAAAGAATCATATCATGGCGTTTGCAGCTAAATGGATAGAAATGGAAAAATGATGCTGAATGAAATATCCCATACACAGAGTCTGAAGAGCCGAATGTTTTATCTTATATATAGAAGCTAGATTAAAACCTAACACAGGATGAAAGTTAGCTGTATTTAATTAGCAAACTCAGCAAAGTTAAAATTTCATATAATCTGGGGAACCATAACTATGAAGGTGGGAGAAGTATGGGAGGGAGGGAGAAAGGGAAGGGAGGGAAAAGGGGAGTTATCAATATGGCTGGTTATCTGTGACTCCCATGAGAAGCCCAACTGTCCTCAGGCAGGCAGAGAAACTGAGAAATTTCAATAATTAATATACATGCATATGCTCATTTCTATATATATTATGGGGGTATTACAGAGGAGACATGAGATCAGGTAATGGGTGAAGTAGGGGAGATCTTGGACTAAGATCGGGCTTTAATTGCTTTACCAATATCTGTGTATGAATGAATATGTAACAACAGCTCCCTCCAACATGTAAGACTATGCTGAACAAACAACAACAAAAGTACTTCATCCATCAACACTTGAATTTATTTCTTCTTAACAGCACACAGAACGTTTTCTAAAATAGATTTTATTTTAAGACACAAAGAAAACCTTAGCAAGTACAAATAAAAACAGAGGTAACATCTCGTATTCTATCAGATCATAATGGAACGAAATAAATCAATGGTAAGATAAAAAATAGAAATGGCTGTAACACCTGAAGATTAAAATAATATGCTCTTGAAAAAGAAATGAATACCAGAAGAATAAAGGATTAAATAAAAAAATACCTAAAGATAAGTGAGAACAGCAACACAAGATATCAAAATCTCTGTAACAGTATGCAGGCAGGTCTAAGAGGAAAGTTCACAGCCTTAATCTCATGCATTGAAGAAATAGAAAGGCACCAAATAAATAACAATATTATATCTCAAGGCCCTGAAAAAGAAGAATAAATTAATATCAAAATAAGTAGGAGACAGGAATTACTGAAATTCTGAGCTGATATTAATGAAATTGAGATAAAAATACAAAAGATTTATGAAACAAAGAGTTAATTTTTTTAAAAGGATAAACAAAATTGATAAACCTTCCATTAAAGTAACTAAAATAAAGAGAAAAATACTCAAAGTATAAAAACCTGAGATGAAGAAGGAAATTTCCACAGACACTTGAAATCTAAAGGATCATCAGAAACTATTTTGAAAATTTATAGTTCAATAAGCTAGAAATCCTTGAAGATATGGACAAATTCCTAGAGACATATGAGTTACCCAAATTGAACCAGGATGATATAGAAAACTTAAACATAAAAATTTCTAGTAATGAAATTGAAGCATCCATGAAAAGGCTTCCAATAATGAAAAGCTGATGGATTCTGAGTTGAGTTTTACCAGACTATTAAAAAAGAACTAATATCAGTCCTCCTTAAATAATTCCATGAAATGGAAAAAGAGAGAACTCTTCCAAACTCATACTATGAAGTATTATGACCCTGGGACCAAAACCAGACAAAGACAGAGCACAGAAAGAAAACTTGAGACCGATATCCTTGATGAACAAAATGCAAAAATTCTTAATGAAATATTGACAAAATGCATACAAAAATACATTAAAAAGGTATATGATCCTCAGTATTGAATAATTTATAGTCATGTGTCAAAATCACAAAATTGGAATTTAATAAATTCACTTTCCTTTACAGTCTTAGGAAACTTTCAATATCTTTGTGAGATTATTTTATACTTTGTTTTCCATCACATTTTTTCAAGTTATCTTGCTTTCACTGTTGTTCATTATATCACTTTGACATGTCTTTTCCCATCACTCTTGGTAAATGAATTTGTTTCTCCTTATGAGCTCAATACAAACAATGTTTATTTAAAAAAAAAAAAAAGATAGTGCACCATGATCAAGTGGGATTCATCCCAGGCATGTAAGGTTGGTTCAACATATGAATATCAACAAATATAATCCACCACACAAAGAGACTAAAAAAATAAGAATCACATGATTATATGAATAGATGCAGAAAAAGCATTTGACCAAGTAGAGCAACCATTCATGTGTATAGAACTAGAAAAACTAGGGATAGAAGGAACTTTCCTCAACATTTTGAAGGATTATATGTGAAAACCAAGGCCGTTATTCCGAATGGAGAAAAATGGAAATCAATTTCCCTAAAAAACAAGAACAAGTCAAGTATGCTCACTTTCACCACTCATATTCAATATAGTTGTTGAACCTCTATCCAGATGAGTTAGGCAAGAGAAGGAAATTAAAGTGATATCAATAGGCAAAGAATAGCTCAAACCATCTCTCTTTGCTGATGACATGATTATATATTTAGAAGATTCAAAAAACTCCACCAGAATACTTTTACAGCTCATAAATGAATTTAGCAAGGTACAGGACACAAAATCAAAATTCACAAACTAATCTTATTCCTTTATTCCAATGATGAACTGACTGAGAAAGAAATTAGGAAAACTACCACATTCACAATATCTTAAGAAAATACTTGGGAATCAATCTACTAAAAGAAGTAAAGGACTTTTTTTCTTAAATAAAGAGAGAGGGACAGTGAGAGAGTGAGAGAGAGAGAGAAACAATTTTTCATTTAGTTTTTCATGGGGCTTTCGTTGTTCTGAGACCTGGTTATGTATATGGTCCTGAGGATTGAACTTGCATACTCATGCGTGCTGGGTAAAAGTTCATATGCTGTAACTGCCAAGCCGCCGCTCCAGCCTGAGGCGAAGGACTTCTACAATGAAAACTATAGAACAAAAGAGAGAAATTGAAGAAGATCTTAGAAGGTGGAAAGACTTCCCAAGTTCTTAGATGCCAGAATAAAGTTATCAAAATGATCATGTTACCAAAAGTGCATTATAGATTTAACTCAATACCCATCAAATTTCAATGATGTTCTTCACAGAATTAAAAAAACAGTCATGAAATTCATTTGGAAAAATAAGAGATCCTGAAAAGCCAAAACAATCCTTAGCAAGAAAAATGAAGCTGGAGGTATCACGATACTGGATTTCAAATTATACCACAGAGCTATAGTAGCAAAAACAGCATGGTATTGTCATCAAAGCAGTCATGAAAACCAATGGAATAGAATAGAAGACAGAGACAAACCTATATAAATACAGATACTTCATACTTGACCAAAGTGCCAAAACCTAAGTTGGAGAAAAGATAGGCTCATTAATCAATGGTTCTTGGAAAACTGCAAGTCCATATGTGGAATGAAATTTAAACTCTCACCCTGCACAAAATTCAACTCAATGTGGATCAAAGACCTAGGAGTTAGCTCAGAAACCCTGCACCTGTGAGAAGAAAATGGAGGTCCAACACTTCAGCACATTGGTTCAGGAACTGATTTCCTAAACAAGACACCCAAAGCACCAGAAATAAAGTTAAAACAAATGGGAGTACATCAAACTGAAGAGCTTCCTCACAGCATAGGAAATAATCCAGAGCATGAAGAAAGAACCTGCAGAATGTCAAAAAAGAATCTTTGCCACCTGCACTGCAGGTATGGAATTCATATCCAGGATATACAAAGAACTCACAAAACTTAACACCTAAACAAACAAGCAACAAACTAAACACACTTTTCAAATGAAGAAATATAAATGGTGAACAAATATACGAAAAAATGTTCAACATCTCTAGCAATTAGAGAAATGCAAATCAAAATTACACTGATACTTTGTCTCAGTCCTGTTAGAATGGCAAGTATTAATAAAACAAACAAAAATAAATGCTGACACAGATGTGAGGAAAAGGGTATACTTATTTATTGTTGGTAAACCTGCAAATTGATACAACAAATCTGGAAAGCAGTATGGAGATTCCTCAAAAAGCTGGAAATGGATACACCATTTGTGCCAGTTATTGCACTCCTTGATATACACATAAGAATCTAGAATCACCACACTACAGTGATGCAGCCACATCAACGTTCTTAGCAGCACAATTCACAAGCGCTAAGCTATGGAATGAACCAAGGTGCCCTTCAACAGATGAATGGATAAAGAAAATGTTGTACATATATATATATATATGCAATGGAGTATTTTTCAACTATATTTAAAATGACTTTATGTCATTTGCCTGCAAATGGATTGTACTTCAGGATGTCATGAGAAGTGAAATCAGTCTCAAAAAGACAAACATTGACTGTTCTCTCTGATATGTGGAAGGTAACCTAAAATAAGGAAAAATTAGAGGAATAGATAAAGGGGAAGGAAACTGAGGGAGATATGAGATAGGGAAAGTTTGTGGAATCAATCAGAATTAAGCATTCATACACGAATATGTCATAGTGAATCTCATCAGGAAGACACTAATTTAAAAACAAAGCTATTAATAAATAACAGAAAGAGTTGAGAGAAGAGAATGGGGTGATGGGGAGGGGAAATACTGAGTACTGGGGACTCAATTAGAACAAGTTATATTCCATGCTTTTATAATTATGTCATTGTTGATTCTATTGTTATGTACAATCTCAAAAGAATCAATAAAATTTTGTATTTGGAAAAAAATCTAAGTTGTGAAATATATATTAAAAGAGAATTTCCAATTTTTGTAAATTTTAGGGAATAGCAAATATAATACAGTTTATAAATAGGCAATATACAGTGGGATAAATATCTTAAAGGTAATATATTCATCTGCTAAAGTAATAATGGATTGCTTGCAAGTCTATAAAGAACTGATTTCACTGAGCATGTGAGAGGAAATACTTGACTTCAGTGTTGGAATATCTTTAGATCAATGAATTTTCTTCTCCTGTGTAATCATAACAAACTTCTTAAATGACAACCAAGAGATTATATATGTATATAAGACTAAGACTGCAATATGCAATGCAGTTCTAAAGTATATACTATATAGGAAGTATTTTAATGTACCCTATAAAAAACTTTGTACACTTACATATAGTAGGTGAATATAAAATGTTTTTTTAAAAAAGCAGACCTATTTTTAAGAATCTCCTAAAGATTAAAGTCATGTTAGATCAAAATAAGAAAAAAGTAACTTTTAGAATGTGTATGAATTTAAAATATTCCTATCACCCTAAACATTTTGAAATTATTCTACTTATTTTAATTTCTAATAAAATATTTTGGTAACATTCTTTTAAAATGCAACACTTATGATTCTTCAGCAACGTTTCATGGTTGACCTGTGTTTTATTTTAAATAAGTTGGTTATTAATTCACAAAGCTAAGTATAAAGTGAGTCAAAGAAATTCACCTAAAACATATCTGTCATTACAGAATAAATTTTATTTTATTTTACTTTTTAAAGAGAGAGGGACAATGAGGGAGAGAAAGAAAGAGAGAAAAAATTTTTAGTTAATGGCTTTTGTTGCTCCGAGACTTTGTTGTGTACATGGTGCTGGGGTTTGAACTCATGCATACCAGGCAAGCACCATAACCAATGAACCATTGTGTGGGCTCCAGCCCAAAGAATATATTTTTAAAGCATGTTTCTTTTGGCTAGTTAGTAGTAAGATTCTGAAATTAAGATTATTACAGTTGTAGCAAGCTGACACAATATGTCAGATTCAGAAACTATTTTGACTAAAATGTTGTTTTTACCTAAAAGTTCTTGCAAAAAATAGCATGCAAAAAATCGCATTTCAGAGACCCAATTCCCTTTAGAAATTGATAACTATGGTACAAACCTGGGATAAAATGATTAATTCTTTCCATTGTTATTTAAAAATATAAAACTATTTTTAGTCAAGAATGAACTCGAGAGAGACTTGGAGATATTAGTTTTGAACAAGTGGAGATTCAATCCTGATTCTCAGAATATACTTCAACACAGCAGCTGCATCTGTTATGAAGGGATTATCTGTGTTTCTTTAAATGAACAGAAATATGCCCTGCATTTCAGAGAGCAGGTCATAAATCCAGACTGTCCCTCAAATTAAGGAATCATATACCCATCTATCATTGTAAGGAAGATTTAAAAATATTTCTCATTCTCATTCTGACTTCTTTTTGACCATGAGTTGTTTTCTTGTTAATTTCCATTTTTCATCTCTAGCTTAATGTATTGTGAACAAATACATATTCTGTATGATGCATATATATATATATATATATATATATATATGGAATGTATTGAAAATTGATTTTGAGACTTTTATTATATGTATGTCTTTGAGAAATATTTTATCTCTTTCTCAAATTCAAACATTTATCTTTGTGGAATAAATGACCCTCTTTATCCCTTTTTTCTTCTTGCCATCTCTTCTTCCTTTCTTCTCTTCTTTTTTCTTCTTTCCTCTCTTCTCCTTTCTCTCACTTTACATACATTTTCTAGACAGCATACAGAAAATTTTAATTCAATTCCCTAAATGAAATTAGCAACTTACAAAAGCTAGTCCAATCTTAGAGAGAAAAATAACGGCCAGCTTATCTTTCATGTAACTCCACCTGATGAGGCCAGTGCAGTTCCCAGAACTTGCTTAGAGAGCTAGCTCATCCTGACATGCAGCTCTTCCAGTGTGGTTGGGGAAAGGGCTGCCAACCACACAATATCTTCACTTGCCAATATGGCATGATATACCACTTGTGTGACTTTCTACAATGATTTTCCAGAAAATTTGGCTTGAATTTTTCCTTCCTGTAGCAGGTTCTACATTGTATTGAGTTCATTTTTAGTCAATTAATTCATCCCTGGACATGCTGTGACATGACCTGTGGTTTCTACACTAGTTGATGGATCAGCTACTGCCCTAGATACTTCTATTGATGATTTGAGCATCTGCTAGAATTGTCTTTCAGAACAACTACTGATTAAAGGATCCTCCCTAACAATATAATACATGGGCTTGTTGAGCCTGTGCCAGGTTTTATAGAAGTGTATCTATGTCATAGAGGTACTTACTCTCTGATTTGTTATGTAAGTTCTATGTGAACTCTTAAGGAAGGAGCTAAACTGTATGATGTGGATGATCAGTGCTCAAAGGAAACTGAAATAACCCAATTATTTGTATATTCTTAAAAGCTTATAAAACACTGAGACCCATCAAAATCCTCAATATAACAGATGACAGGTTTTAAAGTTGAGATTTTATATTAGAGAGGGAATTAAAGTTTAGCAATGTTAAATGGCTTGCATGTAGTTCTTTAGTGGTGGCAGAATAGGTACTGGGCTGTAGTGGAAAAGCACAGTTTCAGAGAGACCTGAATTCAAGTTTCACCATCTCTGCCATTTCCTAACTCTGTGACCTTAGGTGGCTTAACTATATCTGAGCCTGTTTCTTCATCTGCCTTGGTTACTGATAGGACTGAATGAATATGCATGTGTGGAAGAGTCTGTAACTTGAAAAGGGTTGTGAGAGTGGAAGACAGTGTTATTACCCTACAGGAATGAGACAGTACGTTGTCATAGACTACAGCATATTGAACCACACAAGGCTGCCTTAAATAACATATGATATACATACTTGAGTATTTTTTGACCTCTCTGAGTCTCTATCATCTCATCTATAAATATGCATCATGATATGACTTTGCATATTATGCATATTGCCCAACAAGACCAAAGTGAAGCATGCAGCCCAGCACCAGGCTTGAAAAGATCCTCAGTGAACATCGAGGCTCCACTCTCTGGCCCCCATCCCAGTGTCTGTTAGATAGCACTGTCTCTTTAGGAAAGCATTAAGTTGTAAGTCTAGTGCGTGAAAGTCATAATGGACTATGCAGGCCATTCCATGGATGAGGAACCTGAGACCCAGAGAGGAGAACCAACTTATTTAGGTTACAAATTTATGAGCCGAGTTGGAAATTGAACCCAAATTTCAATTTCAACGCTCTTCTTTTTGCCATATCACAGCAACCGCCTCAACATTATTTGCACCTGTCCTTAACTTTTGCAAATATTTTTGTTAAGAACTTGTTAATATTTGTAGATACCATGTCTAGAGCAACTGAGATCGCTCACACTGAGATTGTTTTACATTACAAATTGCCAGTTATGAGACTTCAAGAATAAAATTTCTCGTGTGCATCTGGTGCTATTCTCTGCAACACAGGCACCAGGTCTCTCTGATATTTCCGGTGTGCTCCTTGTAAGAACCCCTTTGATTGTTTTGGGCACACTGGGTAACTCTGGAGGGTCTGTCCATCTCAAAATAATCTAGGTCACACTTTTCAAAGTGCCTTTTTTCATACAAGGAAGCATTCAGAGATTTTGGAGATTAGGGCCTTGTTACATCTGGCAGGTGCATTAACTAGCCTGTTCAGTAACTACAGTGGTCAGGGGGAAATGACCAGGGAATGGAGGTGGGACAGAATTAACTTGTTTGGGGAGCTTCCCTTATTTCTTTAACTTCCCTCTGTCCTTTATTTTTCTTTAAAAAAATTGAGACTTGAGTACTTATTGTTTTTCTCAGTGTTAGTTTATGTCATTTCCTGACTGTGATCTTGGGTCATCAGTTTTGTTTGATTTTAATTTTTCTATCTCTTTCCATCAAAATCTCACCCCCCATTTCTTTCACCACCTTCACAATAAATTCTCTACAGTGTACTTTCTATGTGTCTTCAGGTGTAGACTTGTGATTTTTAAAAATACACTATTAGTTTGTGCATGTATATGTTTTTAACTAAGTAGGATGTGTTATGATATAAAATGTGACTGCTTCTTAATTCTTAAACTTGTGTTGTTCAAGATTTGTCAACTCCAGCACATTATCTATCCCCTCCCTAGTGATAGGCATCTAGGTGTCTCAATTACCCATGCCACAAATGCACACCCCCTCATATATTTCCAGCTTTAGATAGCATGTGAATTATAGATATGATAATTACCTTTCCCCAATAATCTATATTTTAAGGGATGAGAGGTTCCATTGGTTAAATGAATTTCAACCACGTACACTATGGTGTATTATTTGAAGTCTTATTAAAAATATCTTTCCCATACCAACATAATAGAGATGTTCTCCTATATTTTCTCTATTAGCTTTATATTTGTCCTTATACTTTTAGTTTTTGAATCCTTGTAAGCTCACCTTTATATATCATGTGAGATAAAGATCCAATTCAATTACTTCCCAGGTGGTAAATAATTTTCTTAATACCATTTCACAAAGAACTCGTCATTTCTTCACTTAATTTGGTACGATCTCCATGATATAGCCAATGCTCTATGGTATAGATTCATTATTTATGAGTTCAATACTTAATTGCATTGTTCTATCTGTTCCTATATCTGTACTGTGTGTTTTGTTGAAAGTATGGTGGATATGTGACATGTCTTAATTCCTTAATTTCTGTACTTAAATATATTTTTAGGTATTCATGAACTTTTATTTTTCAATATCCCAATTTTTCTGAGAACCCTTAAAGGTCCTATTGTAATTTTGATTGGAATCTAATGAAAATAACATATGCAATCTTTGATCCTTGGCATTATGTGAGACATGAAGTTTAATGTACATAAATATTAACCACTTCCAGCATTTACTATAAATTATTAAAAGATAAATGGTATGTTTATGTATAGGGACAAAGCAATATATTTGAAAGGTACGCTGAGGTTTTTATATTACCTTCTATTCTGAAAATGATTCAGTTGTGTGAGAATACTTCTATGGCCATAGATTCAACATTTACGTATGCAGACACAATTGCAAATGCAGGTTCCTACACTCAGAGATTCTGCAGTCTCTGACCTTTTCTACGTAATATGAATCTTGTGGGCTATTAAATTTTTTCTGATGTGCTTCAATCTTTAAACTTGGAGGAAGGAACTGAGTATATCCTCTTGGTGTGTATATTTGTAGTGAAGCTTTCATTTTACTGTGGAGCCACTGTTAATTAAATATTACCATGAACACATTTCTTGGCCTATCTCATAATGCATATCTCCATTTCCAGGAATAGGCATTCTGCAAAATGCAACTGTACATAGGGGCCAGCCAGAGGGTATGTTATCCTTTCTTCTGATAAAATTTCATGGACGTCCCATCTGCCATCAGTACTCATCCTTACATAGAGATCTGAATCCATTTCCTGCTTAGATGCTCATTCACGTTCTTCTCAGGGTCTTGGTTTTTCCTGCTTTGTCATTGGGATCTATTGAGGTGATCTGAAACTCATCAAGACCAAGATGTACGTATCAGTGGAGTTTTATGAGTTAATCTTCTGGTGATATTTGCATCCATCTCTAACTGGTAAAGGCACAGAACTGCAAGTTAGCTGGTGATCTCTCTTGGAAGCCCTGCACTTGTAATTCAGTCTCAATTTTAGAACAAAGGAAAGAAGTCCAGTAAAACCAAAACTTGTTGGGTATACTTGTCTTTTTTTAATTAGTATTCATTTAGCGTGTTCTTACATATGGGATTTGTTGCTACACATTCATATATGCATATGTAATGATAATATAACTTGAACTATATCCAGTATCCCCCATTTGCTGAATCCCTGCTCTCTCTTCTCCAATGTATCTTTCCCACATTACATATAAATGTCCGTATGAATATATATTAATTTTTGGTGTTTTCAAGATTTAAATAACTGCATGAGTATAATTTGGCTTCTGGGGGCACTCAAATGTACCATACAGAATTACCCCCATTTCCCTCCCTCATGGCCCTCCCTGTCTA
>PVKS010029336.1:0-25462 GCA_004027875.1 Aplodontia rufa | reverse complement strand
CAACAAAATCAGAGACGAAAATGGGGATATCACCACAGACCCATCCAAGATACAGAAGATTATCAGAACCTATTTTGAAAATTTATACTCTGCCAAATTTGATAACCTGGAGGACATGGACAGGTTTTTGAACACACGTGACATCCCTTCTTTAACACAGGAGGACATTGAAAATCTCAACCAACCTATCATAGAAAGTGAAATTGAAGCAGCAATCAAAGCTCTCCCAAAAAAGAAAAGTCCAGGTCCTGATGGATATACGGCAGAATTTTACCAAGCCTTCACAGAAGAACTAACACCGATCCTCTTCAAGCTCTTCCAGGAAACTGATAGAGAGGGAACACTCCCAAAAACTTTCTATGAAGCAAACATTACACTGATTCCAAAGCCCAACAAAGACACATCAAAGAAAGAAAACTACAGACCAATTTCCCTGATGAACATTGATGCAAAAATCCTTAATAAAATCTTAGCTAATCGGATACAAAAGCACATTAAAAAGATAATCCATTATGATCAAGTGGGCTTCGTTCCAGGCAAACAAGGCTGGTTCAATATACGCAAATCAATAAATGTAATTCACCACATAAACAGAATCAAAAACAAAAACCATATAATCATCTCAATTGATGCAGAGAAGGCATTTGATAAAATTCAACACCACTTTATGCTCAAAACTTTGGAAAAGATAGGGATCAAGGGAAGATACTTTAACTATGTCAGAACCATCTATGACAGACCCATAGCCAACATTATCCTCAATGGAGAAAAACTGAAGCATTTCCACTGAATTCAGGTATGAGACAAGGCTGTCTGCTATCCCCACTCTTGTTTAATATAGTCCTTGAAACCCTTGCCAGAGCTATCAGGCAAGACAAGGAAATCAAAGGTATTCCTATAGGAAAAGAGTAAGTCATGTTATCTCTATTTGAAGACGACATGATTTTATACCTAGAAGACCCAATAACATCATCCAGAAAACTCCTAGAGCTTGTAGGTGATTTTAGCAAAGTAGCTGGCTACAAGATCAACTCCAGCAAATCACTAGCATTTCTTTACACCAACAACAAATCCACAGAAGAAGAAATCAGGAAATCTCTCCCATTCACCATCACTTCCAAAAAAAATGAAATACTTGGGCATTAACCTTACAAAGGATGTTAAGGACCTCTAAAAAGGAAACTGTCACACACCAAAAAAAGAAATTACAGAACACCTGAGCAGATGGAAAAACATTCCATGCTCATGGTTAGGCAGAATTAATATAATAAAGATGGCCATTGTACCCAAAGCTCTACACAGATTCAATGAAATCCCCATCAAGATACCTATGGCATTCTTCAGAGATACAGAAAAAGCAATTCTCAAGTTCATATGGAATAACAGGAGACCCAGACTAGCCAATACACTACTCTATAAAAGGGAAGAAATAGGGGGTATCTCAATCCCTGACCTAAAATTATACTACAAAGCTGTAGTAGCAAAAACTGCATGGTATTGCTATCAAAACAGAACTGAAGACCAGTTGAACCGAATAGAAGATTCTGAGACAAATCCCCATATCTTCAACTATTTGATATTTGATAAAGGGGGCAAAAGCATAGTGTGGAAGAAAAATAGCCTGTTCAACAAATGGTGTTGGACAAACAGGACAGCCATATGTAGACAACTGAATCTGGACCCTTATCTTTTGCCCTGTCCAAAAAATAAATCAAAATGGATCAAAGACCTGGATATTAAGCCAACAACTTTAAACTTACTATAAAAGGAAGTAGGGTCAACACTACAGAATATAGGAGTTGGCAGCTACTTCCTTAACAAAACTCCTATGGCTCAAGCTGTAAAATCAAGAATAAATGAATGGGATGCAATTAAACTAAAAAGTTTCTGCACAGCCAAAGATCTAGTCAAGAGCATCAAGAGAGAACCTACAGAATGGGAGAAAAATTTTGCCTACTACACCTCAGACAGAGGGCTAATATCCAGAATATACAGGGAGCTTAAGAAACTAAAGTCCAAACTCTCAAATAATCCAATCAGTAAATGGGCTAAAGAACTCAAAAGGAACTTCTCCCCAGTGGAAGTCCAGAAAGCCCATAAATATATGAGAAAATGCTCTACATCTTTAGCTATTAGGGAATGCAAATCAAAACTTCAATGAAATACCATCTCACTCCTGTTAGAGTGGCAAAAATGAAGAATACAAACAAGGACAGATGCTGGAGGGGCTGTGGGGAAAGAGGAACACTGTCACAATGCTGGTGCGACTGCAAACTGGTTGAGCCACTATGGAAAGCAGTGTGGAAAATCCTTAAAAAATTAAGGATGGAAACACCTTATGATCCAGCTATCCCACTCCTGGGTATTTTCCCAAAAAAGTTAGAATCAGCATATTTTAGTGATACAGCTTCTTCAATGTTTATAGCAGCTCAATTTACTGTATCTAGACTATGGAACCAACCCAGATGCTCCTCACTTGCTGAGTGGATACAAAAACTTTGGTACTTACATACAATGGAATTCTACTCAGCCAAAGATGATATTATGGCTTTTGATATCAAATGGATGGAGATGGAAAGAATTAAGCTCAGTGAAGTATCCCAATCTCAGAGACTCACGGGCTGAATGGTATCTCTCATCTGTGGAAGCTAGAATACATGGGGAAGCAGTATGTTAGACGGCTAAGCTAACAATAACGTCAAATTGTATGTTTCTCAATGAAATATGGGGATGGCTCCCCAGGTTACTTGAAGGCATAGGGAGGGGAATAGGGAGGGTGGAGCATGTAGAAGAACTCCTAGGAGACTGGAGAGTGGGAATATGGGGGAACCATCTCAGAGGCAGATGTCATTCCTCCATGAGATATCCATTTAATGCAGGAGTTCTTCTGGGGGAAACAGCAACAGGGGAAACTCAAGCTGGGGATCCATGATTTGGCATTAGCCCTGGATAACTAAGTATATATGCATTGGTTATTGATTGTTTGATAATGTTGATAATGTTTCCCCTTCAATTGTATCTCTATATACATCTAATAAAAATAAGAAAATTAAAAAATTAAAATAAAAGACATTCTAATTAAGGACTTGAAAATAAAAGAAAAAAGAAAATCCCCCCAGGTCTCCAATAATACATCTTTCTTCCTTTTTTCCCTTTCATTAGAAGTATTGCCATGCTAGCTTCCTATTCTTTCATTTTTGAACATTGTAGTGAAATATACAAACATTTCATATTCAACCATTTTAAGTGTGCAATTCAGTGGCATTCAGTACATTCACACTGTTGGGCAAACATCACGACCATACATCTTTGGAGCATCTTCATCTTCCAAAACAGAAACAGAAGAACTAATAAATAATAGCTGCACTTTCTTCCTCTCTCCAACTCCTACTAACTACGAACTTTTTGTCCCTATGAAGTTGGTTCTTCCAGATAGCACATATAAGTGGAATTGTATGCTATTTCTCTTTTATCTGGTTTATTTTGATTAGCATCATATCTTCTAGGTTCATTCATAGTCTAGCATGTGTTAAGACTTTTATTCCCATTTTAGGCTGAATAATATTCTATTATGTGCATTTACCACATTTTATTTCTCCATCTACAGATGGACAGTTATGCTGCTTCCATGTTTTGGCTATTGTGAGTGATGTAGTTATGAACATTGGTGTACAAACATCTGTTTAAGAACTTGATTTCAGTTCTTGTGGGGTATATTCCTAAAAATGAAATTGTTGGATCATATGGTATTTTTTGAGGAACTGCTGTAATGTTTTCCACAGCAGCTGGACCATTTACCATTCTGAACAGCAACGTACAAGGGGGTTAATTTCTCCACATCCTCATCAACACTTATTATTTTCTGCTTCTGGGTTTTTTTTTTTTTTTTGGATGATATTCTCTGAAATTGCCTCTGTTCTTTGAACATCTTTGGTTTCTACTAAAGTACGCCTCAAAGCATTTGTACAAAATTTAGTTCTGCTGAAATGTCCTCTTAGGATGCAGTTTATTTTTGCTGTGTTAATTGGTGAATTATCATTATAAATAATTTGGAAAATATAAAAATCTAAAAAGCAGATAAATTCATGTATAGTCTTACGAATTAAATGTAATTGGTGAGAAGATAATTTATTTAATAACTTGAATAAACTATATCATGGTGATTTTAAAGCTTGTACTCCAAAACCAGATAATCCATGGATATATCCTGATGCAACTTAATATCTGTTTGGCTTTGGAAAGGTTATGTGATCTCTTGAAACCTCAACTTTTCTTCCCATAAAGATGGGAACATCAACAATAACTTGGAATTATGAGGAATAAAAATTCATGCAATGGTGAACAAGGGAAATCTGAGGCTTATTGGGAAAGGAATATTCATTATAAAATCAGAATACTATAACACAGTTACATCAAAGTTTATAGCAGCACAATT
Organism: Aplodontia rufa; assembly: GCA_004027875.1. NCBI lineage: Eukaryota > Metazoa > Chordata > Mammalia > Rodentia > Aplodontiidae > Aplodontia > Aplodontia rufa. Next base: position 21,027 of record PVKS010029336.1, on the reverse strand, counting down.
CACAATAGCTACATTATGGAATCAACCCAGATGTTCATTATTAGATGAATGTATTTAGAAACTATGGTATATATACACCACAAAGTTCTACTTAGCTATTAATAAAACAAAATTTTTACCAGCCTTTGCTGGTAAATGGATGGAAATGGAGAATATCATGCTAAGTAAAGTTAGCCAAACTCAGGAACTCAAAGGTTGAATATTTTCTCTCAAAAGTGGAAGCTACAGTAAACATAGGAAAGGGTGAGGAAAGGACAAAATCACATGAAGATCCATCAAACACAAATTAACAAACTAAAGTAAGCCTAGTTGAGTAAAGGAATGAGAAGAAGCAAGTAAAGGAGGGAAAAGAGGAAGGGAAAAGTGGATACAGGTCTTGTATAGTGTATTTGCACCTCTGAAATACTAGTTCCCATGCAAACATTTAAACCAGAAAAGTATATATATATATGTATATATATATATATACATATATATATTACATTTATTTATTTATATACACAAAATGTGATAAGAATAAAATGGAGATCAGTACAGGCAAGGACAGGGAAAGGGAGAAGAAGAGGAGAGGATATGCTAGGGAGGGAACTGGGAATTGGAAAAAATATATTATTATAGTATGTGTATGTATGAATATATAACAACAAATACCTTCATTATGTAAAACTATAATGAACCAATTAAAAATTTTTAAAAAGATAATCATAACTATTTCAGTATTTATAAATATATCAAAACACCCTGCTATGTACCTGAAGTATATACTATTTTAAAAATAATGGCTACATGTAAACTCTCTATAGAAAGCTCCAGAATATTGATGAAACTATTTCCAGAAATCCATCAAAAATTTATTCAGTGGACTCCAGTTTGAATGAAAAATACATTCACACAGTACAAAATTTAAGTAAAACCAAAGGATATTTGTATTTCCCTATCCCTAACCCCAACTTCCCTCCTCAAAGCATGTATATTTAACATGTACCCTTTTGAAGAATAGTTTAATATAACATGAACATGCACAAATTATGAATACATGTATATATTCTTTCGGGAGGGTATACAAATGATAGTATATATACAGAGGAGGAAACTGAAGTTTTGTGATTTTTGTTTTTAGTAGTTTAGGAGTCCATTGTAACTTAGTATATGTAACCAGCTCCTACTGATGAAATTTAGATTCCAATCTATTGCTATCACAGGCAATGGTGCATTATAAATATATTTACATTCATCACTATGAGTGAGTCTGTAAGATAAGAGCCTGAAGGTAGAATATCAGGGTTAAAGAGACTATAAGTTTGTATTTTTGCACCAGACCACTTAGAGAATAATGGTTAGGTATAGGTATTTGCATATTTTAGCCAGATCACCACTTTCTTTGTAACTGTGTAAATGTTTATCTGTGTATACCTCAATTATGCCATCTATATATGGAAATATTAGTTTCACTTGCTTTATAGGAATTATGTAGATAATAAATGCATGCATAACTCTTAGAAAAGTGCCCAAGAAAGAAAGCACTCAAAATTGTTAGCTATTATAAGTATCTATATTTAAAACAATCAGAGATATATCAAATAACCTAATGATGTATCTCCAAGTCTTAGAAATCTGAGAACAAACCAAATCCAAAACCAGTAGAAGGAAATATATAAGGATCAGAACTGAAATTAACAAAATAGAGGCTAAAAGAACAATATAAGAGATAAGTATCAAGTACCAAGTCAATTGGTTCTTTGAAAAAATAAAAAGGATGGTAAACCCTTAGCCCAATTAACCAAGTTAATAAAATTAGAGATGAAAAAAGGGAATGTCACTTCAGACACCCCTGAAATCCAGAGGATCATTAGGATTATCTTGAAAATGCACATTCAAAAAATTATAAAATCTAGAAGAAATGAATAAATTTATGGATTTATAGATACATCCAGCCTACAAAAACTGAACCAAGAGGACAAAGAAACTTAGGCCAGTAACAATCAAAGAGATTGAAGCAGTAATAAAAAGTCTCTCAACAAAGAAAGGCCCAGAACTGCACAGGTTCATAGCTGAGTTTTACTGAAAACCAGTGCTCCTCAAATGAAAGAAATGTTTCCAAACTCATTCTACAAAACAATACCCTGATACCAAAACCAGGTAAGGACAGACACACACATTCACCTCGAAGAAATTTATGGAATATTATCCTTATGAACATAGATATAAAAATACTGACTAAAATCCTTTTGAACTAATTCAACACCACATTAAAAAGGTTGTACACCATGATCAAGCTGGTTTAATTCCAGGAATGCAAGGATGGTTCAACATATATAAATCAATAACTATATTATAGCACATGAATAGAATCAAGGATAAAAATGTGATCAACTCAACAGATACACAAAGTCTTCAACAAAATTCAACATTCCTTTATGATAAAAGTCCTGAACTAAGTACAGAAGTTTTGTATATCAACATAACAAAGGCTATATACAAAATATTCACACACCCAACATCATACTGAATGGGAAAAAAACAAAGAATTTCCTCTAAAATTAGGAGCAAAATAAAATGTCCACTTGCATCACTCCTATTCAACATAGTACTTGAAATTTTCAGCCATAGTTATTAGTCCAGAGGAAGACATAAACTGAATATAAAAAGGAAAGAAAAAAATTATCTTTATTCTCAGATTATGTAATCTTTTACTTAGAAGATTTTAAGGACTGCACCAGAAGACTTTTATATCTGATAAACAAATTCAACAAGGTAGCAAGATACAGAAATCAACATACAAAAATCAATGGCTTTTCTATTCACCAATAACCTGCAAATAAATCAGAAAAAAATTATATTCACAATAGCCATCAGTTTATGAAATAAAATGCCTATGAATAAACCTAACCAAAGAAAAGAGAGATCTCTCCAATAAATACTGAAAAACACAGAAGAAATTGGAGACTGTAAAAGATTAAAATACCTTCCCTGTTCATGGATCAGCAGAATTAATAAAATGGCCACATTAAATAAAGTGATCTACAAATTCAATCCAATATTCATCAAAATACCAAAAGACAGTCTTCACAGAACTAGAAAAAAGCAATGCTAAAATTCAGATGTAAGAAAAAGACTCCAATTAGTCAAAATAATCCTAAGCAAAATGAACAATGTTGGATGCATCATAATATCCATTTCAAAATATGTTACAATGCCAGAGTAACAAAAACAGGATAGTAGTGGCATTAAAAAAAAACAGACATAGACCAATAGAACAGAGTAGAGGACACCAAGACAAACCCACAGGTCACAACCCTCTGATTCTTGACAAAGGTGTCAAGAAAACACATTGGAGAAATGCCAGGCTCTTTCTTTAACAAAGAGTGGTGAGAAACTGGATAGCCATATGTAGAAGATTGAAATTAGATCCCCATCTCCCACTCTGTACAAAAATTACTCAAATTGGATGGAAGACCTAAATGTAAGTCCTGAATATTTGAAATTACTAGACTAAAACATAAAAGAAACACTGCAGGACATAGGTACATGCTAGCAATGGCTTCCTGAATACAATTCCAATAGCTCAGGTAGTAATAGAGCTAACAAACAGGACTGCATGAAATGAAGCTCCTGTACAGCAAAAGACAAAATTAACAGGGTGAAGACAGTGGGTGAAAATCTTTGCCAGCTACTCCTGCAACAGGATTAATTGACAGAATATATATAAAGAACTCAAAACACAATGCCAAAAAAAAAAAAAACAGTTCAATCAATAAATGGGCAAATGAACAACAAAAAAAAACCACTTCTCAAAAGAAGTGTTAACAACCATTGTATGAAAAAAAATTCAACATCTTTAGCAATCAGAAATGCTAATCACTACATTGAGATTCCATCTCATCTCAGTTAGAATAACTATCATCAAGAAAACAAAGAAGAGGGACTGGAGCAGTGGCTTGGTGGTTACAGCACTTTCCTGGCATGCGTGAGTACCCAGGATCAAACCCCAGCACCCACAAACACAACTAAGTGTCAGAACAATGAAGGCCATGTGAAAAACTAAATAAAGCTTGATTCATTCTCTCTCTCTCTCTTTCTCTCTCTCTCCTTCACTCTTTAAAAAATACAAAAAAAGTCACAATGGAACCCATTATTCTATATAATTAAAATTCACCAAAAAAGTTAACATTTTTGTATTATTAATCCATATAACACAAATACAAGTTTGTGTTACATAATTTATTTTTGTCAATCTATAATGTTCACCTTATTGTCCTTTTAATTTATACTTAGCTTTCATTTTAAATATACTAAGATATGTTTTTCTAAATTTGAGTGTCACTTGTATGCTCTGTGAACTATATTCATGACCTTTGCTCTTATTTTGTTGGATTTTTTATTGATGAATAGAATGTCTTTTCACATTCAGGAAATCTGCATTGTACCTGTTTTAGTCCACATTTTCATCATTGTGATGAAAAAACTGAGAAGGAAAATAGAGGAGGGAAAAAACTAGTGCTCACAATTTCAGAGGTCTCAATTCATAGGCCAACTCCATCACTCTGAGCCTGAGATGAGACAGAACATCATGGGGGAAGGGCATGGTAGAAGACGCAGCTCAGGCCATAGCCTGATCTACTTCTTCCAGTTGCACCCTACCTGGCTTCAGTTACTGCCCAGTTAATCCATATCGGTGGATTAATGCACCAATCAGGTTAGGTCTCACATCACCAACTATTTCCTCTCTATATTTTCTCTACCTGGTTTCACTAAGAACTTTTGTGGGACACCTCATATCTAAACCATAATACTACGATATATGTTACAAATATTTTTCTAAATTTCTTATATTTTTATTTATAGTAATTCTGCCATGCAAATATTTTATTTTTAGACAAAATTTCAAATCATTTCTTGTATGGCTTCTGGTTTTGGTTGACATTTAGAAACTCATATTCTAATTTTTTTACATTTGTTGTTTTATTCTAGTAATTTTATGGATTAATTTTTTACACTAAAATCTTTGCTCCATATGAAATCATGGTTGGATCCAATTTTATTTTTTCCAGATGGCTATGCAGTTGTTCCAGCAACAATTACTGAATAATTCATCTTTCTTTTACTGATTTTGCAATGCTACTTTTTTTTTAAAGAGAGAAAGACAGAGAGAGAGATACAGAGACAGAGAGAATCAATTTTTATTGAGTTTTTCACATGGCTTTTGTTGCTCTGACACTTAGTTGTATACGTGGCTGCTGGGGTTTGAACCCATGTACTTATGCATGCCAAGCAAGCACTGTAAACATTGAGCCACCACTACAGACCCTGCAATGCTACTTTTAACACATACCAAATTGACAAATATATTAAGCCTATTTATGGACATTTTACTGTTTTATTGAACTATACATCATTTATGTAAATTTCTTGTACTAATGTTTAAATTGGTATGCTTTATAATATGTTTGATATCCTGTAAAAGTAGTTACACATCCCCTCCCTCCATGAACACAGGCAAAAAGCAATTACTTTTTTCACAATTTTCCTAAAAATTACTATGCTTATTTTTAACATTAGAAAATTAGAATTAGCTTTTCAGCTTTTGAAGTCTATTTAAAAGATCTTAGCATAGGACTGGAGCAGTAGCTTGATGGTTCAAGTGCTTACCTGGCCTGTGCAAGGACCCGAAGTCAAATCCCAGCACAACATACACAACTAAATGTCTGAGTAATAAAGTTCTGATGAAATAAAATTCTCTCTCACTCTTTCCTTCTCTCTCTTTAGAAAAAAAGAGATCTTAGTATAACTATTAAGAAGCATATTAAAACATATTTAATGGAAAAAAGTGTCACAATTATATTGTTTCTATCTCCAAGAAGCAGAAATATCTTTTGTCTTTTTATGCATACTGCAGTGGTATTGTAAATTGCCATTCATTTATATATTTTTGTACTGAGGGGCAGTTACTAGAGATTGAATGAAGGGCCTCACACACGGTAGATAAGTGCTCTACTTCTGAGTTATATCCCCAACCCTAAATATTTTATATTTCTAATTAAGTTCATTCCTAGGTATTTAACTGTTTTATAACTATGGTTAACAAGTGCTTCCCTTCAATTATATTTTTTAATCTCACTTCATTTTGTATATGGGAAAGCAATTACCTTTTTCTTGATGTTCTTTGCCACTTCACTGAATTTTTTTATTGATGTATTAAATTTTCATATGATCCTCTTGAATTCTTAATGCATGTAACTATATTACCTGCAAATATTTATTTTGCCATCTCTTATAACTTTGATAGCCCTCATTTCTCTTAATTAATTAAATTAATGAGAGTTCATTAAATTATAGTGTCATAATAAACATCTTTCCCTTGTTCCTAAGTGGGAAAGAATAGTTCCCAGATGTTCCAGATGATCTTTTTAAAGATAGGAAAAATTACATTTTTATTATATTAAGGATATTTTATGTTAGTAATATTGTACCACATTAAGAGTTTCTCATCAAAACTGAATGTGAAAAAAGAACCCTTATACACTGGTGGTGGGATTGTAAATTAGTACAACCATTCTGGAAAGCTCTATGGAGACTCCTCAAAAAATTACGGATGGAACCACCATGTGACCCAGCTATCACACTCCTGAGTATTTTCCCAGAAGATATAAATTCAGCATAGTACAGCAACACAGCTACACCAATGTTTATAGCAACACAATTTACAATAGCTAAGTTATGGAATCAACCCAAATGCCCATTATTAGATGAATAGATTTTAAAAAGTGGTATGTATATATATGCTCACATACACACACACACACACACACACACACTCACACACAACCATGAAAATCTACGCAGCTCTTTAAAAAAATGAGATCATGGCTTTTGCTGATAGATGGATGGAGATAAAGAAAATCATACTGACTGAAATTAGCCAGACCCAGAAATTCAAGGGCCAAATATTTTCTCATATGTAGAAGCTAGATTACAATAGAGGAAATAGAGGAAGAACAACATGAAATCATAATGGAGGCAACCTTGCAGACTAGGGATAGTTGTGGGGAGGGAGATGGATAAAGATAAAGATAGGTATGATGTGTGCATACAGGGAAGTGTAAAAACAAAACCCTTCAATATGTATAAAACTATAGTGAAAAATAAGATCTTATTTCCAAAAAAGTAATGTTGAGAGCATGCATGAAAGTAAAGCAACAAACCCTCTCATTATGTACAACTATAATGCACCAATAAAAAAAGAACAAATATTAAATTTCATCAAATGCTTTGTTACAAGAATATGATCACATGTCTTTTCTCTTTTTATCCATTAATTTAGTGAGTTGTAGTATACATTTTAACACCAAGGTCTTCATAATCTGTGTGAATCCTGTGACTCAGCAGTAATTATTGCTGGTTCTAGGACTCTATTCCCTTGCTCTTGCTTTCTTCTTGAGATGTTTCATGAGGATTTTGACTGGAGCAAAAGTTCTCCCAGTACTAGATGCACTTAAACCCCTAGTACATCATTTTATTGTACTTCAAATGACAAACTGTGTGCCAAAACAAGTTAGTAACAAAGGACAAGGATCATCTACAGCACATTTTCACAGATCTAATTAGCACAGTTGACCTAGGACACCAGAGGTGGGGAGATACAGGACTAAACAGGATAGAAAATTACTAAAGCAGAATAGAAGGCTCTTTAGTAGTGGATCCAATTTTTTCCTAGGCATTAATTACCTTGAAACTAAACTCGAGAAACAAAACGTTTTAAGAATCTTGGATTTAGGGCGGAGCAGTGGTTTGGCAGTTACGGTGCTTGCCCAGCATATGTAGGTACAAGGGTTTAAACCCCAGCACCCACATACACAGCTAGATGTTGGAGCAATGAAAGCCATGTAAAAAACTCAATAAAAACTGATTCGCTCTCTCTCTGTCTCTCATTCACTGTCCTTCTCTATTAAGAAAAAGACTCTTGGATTTAGATAAAGAAACAAACATGCATATGGTCCTTAATTTACAGTGCGCTTATCCAGTAACCACATTGTAAGATGACAGTATCCTAAGTTAAAAGTCTTTCTATACATTTAATACATCTAACCTACTGAACACTGTGAAAAAATTGGTTGTTTCCCTTCATGATCTCATGGTCGACTGGGAGCTGCAGTAAACTGCTGCTGCCCAGCATCAAAAGAGACCATCATGCTGTGTATTGCTAGCCCAGGAAAGGATGGAAAGGATGAAAATTCCACATCTGAAATAAAGTTTCTATGAACATTATTTTTGCACCATGACAAAGTTAAATCATAAGACAAGCATCAAACATCTGAAACCATCATAAGGTTTTGTGGGCTACTGAACCCTAATAAATTTGCAGAGTCTTATTGTAGAAGTTAAGTAAAGTCATCAGCTTTCTTTAGAATACAGAAGTCTAAGACTTATATCTACCAGATTTGTGAAAGTGTTTTCCCATGTTTTATTTCACATTAGCCTTGGGTCACTCATTAGAATTCTATTTGACTATATAACATAAATCAGGTTTGTTCTAAAACTCAAAAGTTAAAACAAACCAGGATGGAGGTGAGGCATATATTTTCTTTCTTTAGTTCTTATATTTTTCATGTTGAGTACATATAAGTAAAAACTTGAAGAATATTAAACTGTGCCCTGCAAGGTAGCAATGGCAGAAGAACATCTATGAAAATCATTGTGAGTCTCTAAGTGCTATGGTCTTCTGTGCTTTTGGTAATATCTCAACAGTGATCTTCAGTACTAGCACTTACTGTTGGGGGATGCTATTTTCTTTGTTAAAGTTCTATCCCAGATGGTTATGTACTTTATTTTCAATTGCCAACCACTCAGCAAGCTCAGGACAATTTAGGGAATCTACTCCAGAGAAAATGAAGTACACTTTGATTCTGAAGAGTTACTTGATTACTTTGTTAAATCAATTTATGAAACAAGAGATAATGAGTAAGTTATATATTACACATCAGAAAATAATTTCTAAATGGAAAAAGCACTGATGGCAAAATCAAAACTATTTAGGATTTCGTTGTTTTATGAAGTTGTGTGAAACTAATAACATGCTCTGAGTCCTATATCTGCATATAAACAATGTCAAATCTATGAGATGAGAGTGTGTTTTATCACACTGATTCCACATTTGAACATGGTCAAAGCAGTAATAGGAGTTTCCCACCAGATTCTTAGAGATGTGGTGATGCTGAGATGCCTACTTCAGTCTTATGAATCTGGGTCCATTGTTCTTAGGGTCCTATTAAAGAAGTGATGGTAAAGATAAGAGATCATGAAGAGCTGATACACCTGCAGACAACCTCACATGATTTGCAAAGAAAATATCAAATGTCATTGTGTTGAAATAGTAAAAATTTGTCTAGAGAAGGATGAGTGAGACTCTTGGTAGATAGGGAAGAGTTGTGATAATCTGATAATCCACAAGAAACAAAGGCACTGATGAAAAACCTAGCAAAATTCAAACATTGGTAAAAACAATGATGGGGATATTCTTACAGCATCACATAAAACCAGTGACCAATTTTAAATGAATGCAAAGCTCCAAACTCAATTTAATCTTAGACTTTACATCTATAATTTTTCTAAAGATATCAAAATCAGAAGACAATCATGAGAATTTGCACCATTAGTCATGAAGAACTAGATGAAGTATTCCACTTTAAATAACTGGAAAAATCAACAATAAATTAGTTTATTGGGAATTAGCAGGAAAGGACTTCAATTTTTGAGAGTAGATAGTGGAAAATGTGTGCCACACAATCACATGAATTTTCTTTCTGGGGCATTTTCTGGACTGTAGCCCATAGGGGAGAAATGGAAATAGTTTCAATGAAACAGATCAAAAATGACTAAAATGATTAGAGTATTAGATAAGAGGTATAGAGGAAAATATCAAAAGCTATAAAGAGAAAGTGAAGGAAATTATCCATTAGAAGCACAGAAAGAAAAATGGTTGAAAAAATTAAATAATCATAGTAACCTCTTAGGAAAAAATGAGAAGTATATCACTAAAAGAAGTTCCCCCCAAAAATAAAAGGGGGGAGTGAGATATTTGAAGAAATAATTGATAATATTTTTCCAGATTTGATACAAATATCAGTCTACAGATGAAGGAAACTCAATGAACCAAATCACATCATAAACTAATAATTTAAAACAAGTGACAAATTTTAAAATTATCCAAAGGAAAAAAGTTTTTATTTTATACAGGGGGAAAATCTATTGACTTTTATTAAAATCAATACAAATTAGAAAATGATTTAAACACATGTTTACAGTATTGGGTAGGGCATGAATTTATTAACCTGAAATTCTATATACACTAAAAATGAAGGCTAAATGCAATAAATCCTAAAGGGGGTCCCTTGGATCCAAAAGGATGACAGAAATTCAGGATACAACAAGGAGAGAAAGATTTACAAATATAAAACAGTAAAATGACATATATAAGCTCTTTCTCATCAGTCATCCAGAAAAATGAAGGACATTCTAAAGTGCTGCAAAATGGATGATGTTGAAGGCATCATGCTAAGTAAATCAAGTGAGTCACAAAACACACAAATACTGTAAGATGCCACTTACATGAGATATATAGAGGGGCCAAAATCATGAAGACAAAGAACAGAATAGTGGTTGCCTGGGAATAGAGAGAGGAGTGAATGGGAGCTATTGTTTAATGGGCACGGATTTATTTTTCAAGATAAAAAGTGTTCTGTAGATGGATGGGTAGTGAGAGCTGTACAACAGTAAGAATGTAATTAATACTTCTAATTTAAATGGTGAATACAATAAATATTAGGTATATTTTGCCACCAATGTTGTAAAAACTTGAAAGTAACATAAATACAGTTTGACAAAAACTAAAGTCAAAAGAATCCCTGACCACAGAGTCTCATTACAAGAAATAGTAAAAGAGGGCTGAAGTAAAATTACGCCAGATGGACTTTGATCTACGTAAAGAAATGAAGAATGCAAAAAGTGATAAGGAAATATGAAAGAAATAAAATTTTCTTTAAAATACAATTGAACATATAAAATATGTTTTACAGGTGTATAACATATATGTAAGTAAACTGAAAATAACAAATATTTGAAACAGGAAATATAAGTATACTATTGAAAGTCTGATGTCATACAAATAACACAAAGTTCACTTAATATGTGAAAAATCTTGCAATTTGCTACATTATTAAAGGTATAAACAATCCTTTTAATAGATTCAGAAAAAGGATTTAACTAAATTTAATACCTCTAGTGTTTTTATTAATCTGAGAAAATTAGAAGGAATATACTTCAACAAAATAAAGACTACATATTACAGACCAACAGGTAACATCATCCTTGACATGGAGAAGCTGTCTTTAACATCTGGAATAAGACAAAGGTTCTCACATTTACTGTTTTTACTAAGTATAGTACTAGAGGTCCTAGCCAGAATGACTTGCAAGAGAAAGAAAGAAAATACACCCAAATTTGAAACCAATTATATTGTCCCTATTTGCAGATGACATAATCTTACATATTGAAAACACTAATGAATTCATCAAAAGACTATTAGAACTAATAAATTTAATAAAGTTATAAGATACAAAATCAACAAAAATCAGTCGCAATTCTATAGAGCAATAGAAAATCATCTGAAAAACAAACCAAGAAAACTATCCCAATTACAATAGTTTGAATAAATTAGGAATACATTTAAGCAAAGAAGTGAATATTTACCATGAAAATTGTAAAACATTGGTAAAATAAATTGAAGGGGTCATAAATCAAAAGTTATTGCAGGTTCTTGAATTCAAGGGATTAGCAATGTCTGCACTATCCAAAGCTATTTACAGATTCAGTACAATCACTATCAAACTACCAATGTCAATCTTCACAGAAATGAAAGAAAATCCCAAAATTTGTTTGTAACTACAAAACACCCTGACTAACAAAAGGAATCTTAAACAAAAAAAAAAAAATCTTATTTCAAAATATACTGAAAAGCTTGTGAGAGAGAGAGAGAGAGAGAGAGAGAGAAAGAGAGTAATGGAAAAGCATGATATTCACATGAAAACAGATACCTAGAACAATGGAACAGATAAAGATCCCAGAAATAATTTCATACATTTATGGACTTGAATAGTCAAAGGGTCCAGGAAAAAACAAAGGGAAAGGAAATTCTTTCCAAAAAATTAGATGTTTATCTCATACTGTATACAAGATTAACTTAAAATGTACTAACAACTTAAATTTATGTACTGAAACTATAAATATACTAGAAGAAAATATAAGGAAAAACTGACACTCTTTTAACAAGGGATTTTTATGATCCCAAAAGCAAAGGGAAAATATGACTAATGGAATTGTATCAAATTAGAAGACTTCTGCACAGCAAATAAACCACAGAGTGAAGAAACAACCTACAGAATCAGAAAGATTTACAGACTATATACCTGATAAGAGGCAAAGATCCAAAATACACAGGAAATTTGAGCCATTCAATAAGAAAACAACCCAATTTTAAAATTGAAGGTGGCTAAACAGATATGTCTCAAAAGAAGACATACAAATGCCAACAGGTATAAGAAAAATACTCAATATTGATAATCAGTGAAATTCACATAAAAACCATTGTAAGATATCACTGTACATCTTTGAAATTTGGTATTATCAAAGGGAAAATGTAAGCATTATCCAGGATCTGAAGAAAAGAAAACATTTTCACACTGAAGGTATGAGTGTAAATTGGTACACTATGGAAAACAGCACTTAGACTCCTCAAAAAATTAAAGTTACCATCCAATCCAGGAATCTCATTACTGGGTATATATCCAAAGGACATTAGATCAGTATGTTGGAAAAGATATTTTCACTCCCATGTTTATTGCAGCCCTATTGAAAATAACCAAGATATGGATTCAACTTAAGTGAGAACATATTTTTAAATGTGGAATACATACACAATGAGCTACTTATACAGCTATAAAAACAAAGGAAATTTTGTCATTTGTGAAAACATAGATGAACCAGGAAGTCATAGTGTTAATTGAAATAAACCAGGCACAGAAAGACAAACACCACATAGTCTTATTCATATATGCATTTAAAAAATATATTTATGTCATAGAGGAGGATAATGGCCATTGCCAGGGCTTTCAGGGCAGGGAAAAAGAAATGTTGGCTGAAGAATATAAAAGTTCACTTAGGAAGAAGAACTTCAATAGATCAATTGTACACTATGATGACTATAGAAACAACACATTTTAGCCTTTAAATACTCTGAGTGGTTAGAAGTGTTCTTATCACAAAAAAACTATTAACTATGTGAGGTAATGCATATGCTAATTGGCTATATCGAATCATTCCACAATGTGAGTTAATACACTTCAAAACAGCAAGTTACACATAGTAAATACAGACAATGTCATGTATTAACTTCAAAAAAAATTTAAACCTATGAAAACATAAAACAAACCTTCCCCAGTCTCATTAAAAAAACCTGCAGATAAGTATTGCTTAATGATCAAAGGCTCAACATCTTTCTTCAAAGATCAAAACAGAATTAATAATGTTCCCTCTCACCATTACCATTCAATATTCAATTGGATTCCAGCATGTTCTATAAAGAGGAAATAGAAAAAAAATCAAAAGACAAATTAGAAAAAAAACAATCTTCATTATTCAAAAACATAATTCTGTACATAGACTTTTTTTTTTAAAGAAAGAGACAGTGAGAGAGAGGGAAAATCAATTTTATTTTAGTTTTTCATCTGGTTTTTGTTTCTCTGACATTCCATCATACACATTGTGCTGAGGATTGAACCCAGGTCCTCACACATGCCAGGCAAGCACCACAACCACTGACCCACCACTCCAGCCCAGAAAATTTTAACATAGTGAAATCTGTTTAAAATTAGAAAAGTTACAGGAGTCAGGATCAATACACAAATATCAATTGTATATTTACTTACTAGCAATTTTGGTTTACTTGCAATGAAAACTTTTTATTATTTAAAACATCACCAAAACTCATGAACTAGGAATGAATTTAACATATTTCCAAAATTATAAAATATTGCCAAGAAAAATTGAAGAACAAAATAAATAGAAACTTATACCATGTTCATGGACTAGATGATTCAATATTATGATTTGTATCTCCCCCAGAGTGATTTGTTAAATTTACTGCCATAACAATGCCAGAAGACTATGTTGAGAAATCTAGCAAATTGGCTTTAAGATTAGTTTAAATTAAAAGGACCTACCATATCCACAAAAAAAAACCTTGAAAAAGAAGAATAAATTTGGATATTTTATCTTGGGTTCAAGATTGAATATGAAAACTACTGTAAACCAGACAACAGGGCATATGGAATTAGCATGAGAAATGATAATTAGTTAATTGAGATTGGTAGTGAATTGGCTGTGGTTAGGCAGGTATTGGAGTTTGTTAAAATGAAAAAGACACATTTATCATATGAAAGTTTGAATTTTTAAAAAGATCATTGTCATTAACATACAGACTAAGAAAGAAGGTCACTGACATATGTTAACAAAAATCCCAATGTAGCACTTTTAAAATATTTGATGAATCAGAATTCACATTAGTAGTTCTAAATAAACAGAATTCTACTTAAATAGAACAATTTTGTCCAAACAATTCAATTGGAAGTAATTTTGTCTGTGACATTTCCATTCTATGTTATTTGTAATATTACTGTAAATAAATGCATAAAAAGGACATTTACTTTACCTTTCAAGACTTCATGAGTTTTAACTAACAAAATTTTGACATATCTTGTTACCACATAAGCCTGAGATTTTTAGAATTAAACTTGTGTTCAGAAAGAGTTCCATTTTAAATGAGAAACACTGTTTTTATGTAAATGAGTTTTAGAATTAAACTCGGTAGCATAGGAGAAAACAAAAAAATATAAAAAGTAAATATTTTCAATTTAAAAATATAAATCCTGCCATAAGTCATCATTAAAACTCTGAAAACACTATATTTTCTAAAACACCGTTGAAGAAAATCCAATGGCAGCCTAAAATTGCTCACAAAATGAGAAGAGAAATCCATCGACCTTTTACTGTGTTGAAATGTTTTCAAACCAATACATATTTTCTGCTTATATCCTTTTGTCTAAGTACCAACCATTATTTGGTGAATGACCATGTTATTTTAAGAAAGATATATAGCTTTGGGAAAGATATTTGAAATTACCCTAAAAGGAAAGAAAAACTCTTTGTACTAAATAAACATGCCTTGAAGTAGAAATAGTATTTGATTATCTTCCAGGAGTTTCAGATACATATAAAATAAAAGAAAGTCTCAAATTAATGAGTTTAATTTAGAGATATTATAGTGAATATAAAAGAAAGTTTCAAAAAAATACTAAGACATGATTCTCAATGGAAAGGCAACATGAAAACTTTAATTTGTAGTAGCTATTATCAACTTATGTTTGATTCAAGGAAACAGCTTCCAAAATTCCACATGTTTAGAACTCTCATTGTATGAATTACTTGTTTAAAATGTAATGATTGTGAAGATACATCATTGACCACAAAAGAGTTGTTGAATCTTTCAAATCTCATGGGAAAAAAATACTTTAAGAAATAATAAAGGATGGATGGCTATGGAAGACATCATGCTGAGTAAAATCAGCTTAACCCAGAGAACTAAGGGTCAATTGTCTCCACTCATCTGTGGAGGTGGGGACTAGACCCTGGAGAGTGATAAAGTTGGTCTATTAGCATGTGTTAAATCCAGATAAGATGTAATGTTTTACAACCTAATACTTTTTTTAGAGATATAGTGGGAAGGGGAAGGGAGGGATAAGGGAGGGTAATGGGGGGGCACTCCTGGGGGTAATTGCAATATCCAGAATATATACACATTTTATATTATTTTGTTAAAAACTTGTACGGTTGTTCAAAAATAAAAAAAAAAAAGAAATAATAAAGGAGATCGGAAGATGGCTACTTGAAGTCAGACTACTTCCCCAGTGGCTCAGACTGGACAGAAAAGCCCCAGTTCATTTCCACTTGTTTGAGGTGCGTTTTGGGGGAATAGCATATTGAAACCCCAGTCCTAACTTACTCAGTGGATTTGAGGAGCAGAGACTGGGGAGAAAGGAGTTTCTTTTTTTATTTTTTTTTCTGTCCCGGCTGGGATGCTGCAAGCAGCCTCTGCCTGGGAGTGGGGGAGGAGTCAAGAAGCCCGCGAACTCATCCCCATGGTCTGTGCTTTAAATATAGTGTTATTGGCATCTTGAAACCTCAGTCCTAATTTGCTTGGTGGTTTTGGGGAGCAGGGACTTAGGGAGAAGCCAGGGGAATTTTGTTTTTCTCCCACCCTCGCTGGGATGCCGGCTCCGGGCCACGCTCCCTTCCTGGCATTCCCCCAGGTCTGGGGGCGGAGGCTGACACTCCATGATCACAGTGGCACAGAAAACCTACAGAGGTTTAAAGAAAGTATTTTTACAAAGTCATTTCCTGTGCCTATTCTCTGCCTGGCAGTGAGATCACTGTCTGGAAGCTGCCTGCAGACAAGCACAGAGAAGTAGGTCGCCCTGCAGACGCAGGTGCAGGAGCTACATGGGCAGGGGAGCTGAGTATCCATCTTTAAACCCCCTCAGAGGATTTCACTAGCCCCTACTGACTGGGGCCACCATGCTGAAGGTCTGCAAGGCAGGCTCGTAAAACTGCACCTAGAGCTGCCAACAGACCAGAGACTAAATCGAGGGGAGTAGGCTTTGGTCAGGCCTGGAAGCAGGTTCAGGAGCAGCGAAGGCAGGGGAACCGAGCATCCACTTTTGAACTCCCTGGGAGGATCTCACTTGCCACGACCAATCCACAATTTGGTTCTGCAAGGCAGGCTTGTAAAACTGCACCTAGAGCCCACCACAGTCCCCAGGCTGAACCAGGAGGAGAAGGCTTGAATTAGGCCCTCAATCCTCTTCACATAAGGAGTGTGGCTAGAGGAGCAAAGGGGAACATTGATCAGTGCTAAACACCCCCATGACAGAAGGGGCAGAAGGACTTCCCCCTTTCAAGATGCAGATCCCCCAGCTCTAGAGTCACAGGAGTCAATTTTGTCAATCATCAGCAGATGGAGCTGTGAAAGCATTAGGCTTCTGTCTTTCAGACCCCTTGAAGGCCCCAATGGAAAGAAACCCAGCTTTCCATACGCAGACAGATCTCCACGAAAAATGACCAGAGACACTCTTACTGAATATACCTCCAAGTTTTTACTTTTAAGAAAAAAATTTTTTTTTGTTTTATTTGGTTTTGTTTACTGATGTTGTTGCAGGCATGTTCTAGATGTGTACTAATGCAATAACTAGTTGAGTTTATAGGTTCTTCGATATATAAAAAAAATTCATTTTTGTTTCCCTGCCCTATTAATATCCGGGGGTGGTTTTCTCCCCACTCTTCCTTTTTTTTAGTTTTTTTTAATTTTTAATTTTATTTTATTATTATTACTTTTTTAATTTCTTTCTTCTCTTTTTTTTGGGGGGATGATAATAGTATTTCTTCCTGTTTTGGATAGCCTGTTTTCTAGGTTTCTTTCTCTTTTTCTTTCTCCCTCATGTCCTCATTCTTGAGAAGAAGGATTCTGATCAGTCCATACAATATTTGAAATATATTATGCCTGACAGGCATAATTCACAGGGATAACATCTTCCCTTAAAAGAGCACCCAAATCTTAGTAATAACTCTGTTACCCTTCCTATATCAGGGCACAGATATCCTAGCTTCTCTTTGGACCTGTATTTTCATTTCTACTTTTTTCTTTTTTCCTTTATTATAAATTTAGTAAAATATTTTTAAATTTTCTTTTCTTATCAAATATTTTCCTTTTAGAAATTTCTTTCCCTTTCTTCAGCAAATTCTTTATCTCCTCCACTTTCTCACTGTCCATATTTGGTCTACATAATCTCCTCTCTAAATCTCACACACATTACCCTCCCTCTCTGACTCCCAATTAAGTAACTCTCTACAACCCCCCACTATTAAGGCTGCATAACGATTATTGCTGAGACTGATATTCTGAATAACACTTACTTGCTCTTGGAGTCTGACATATGTGATTGTTAATTATTAGTGTCACCAAAAATATTGAAAATCACTAACTCTAGTTGCACAGGCTGAATAAAATCAATTATAGTATCTTCTGAATAACTTATTTGCTACTGTTTATTGAAAGCTTTGGTTGTACATATTGATATTTTGCTACCAAGACACAAGGTATTGGAACAGAGTAAGGGTAAAAAACAGTTCATATTAAAGGGGACATTCTTTGGAAATCAACTTTCCTGAAAAAATCCCATCCCAAGTAAGGGTTTGGCAGATTGCCCAATCCATCAGCTTAGTCGTTAAAGCTGGTGATAGGGAAAAAGAATCACCAAGTCCTGTAATGCTTCCACAGAGTTCACTGGTCAAATAAGAGAGAAGAATCTCCTCAGACATGAGAAATAAAAAAGGAAGAGGTTCACACCAATCCCAAAACTCCCCTAGTAAGGTGGCTATGACCAGGGAACAGAATGAAAACCTAGAACAATATATCAATGAGCTGATAACAAAAAGGTACGATGAATTCAAATAGGAAATAATTAAGGGAATAACTGAGAAAACTCAGTAATTAAAAGAATCAATCATTAAAGAATTAGATTTTCTAAAAAAAGGAAGCCAGAGACCTCAAATCTGCAGTCAATGACATGAGAGGGACCATCCAAGAATTCAATAATAGACTAACTTCAGAAAAAATAGAACCTCAGCTATTGAAGAAAGAACTTCCAATAATGAAGACAGATTGATCAAGCTAGAGCTCACTGAACCAAAAAAGAAAAACAATTAAGAGATCAAGACCAGTATTTCAAGAATATCTGGGATGAAATGAGAAGGAACAATCTGAGAGTAACCGGAATATAGAAAGAAATAGAGAAACACAAGGATGGTATGAGGAATATTCTCAAAGAGATTGTGAAAGAAAACTTTTCACACATAAAAATAGAAACTGACATGCTCATCCAGGAAGCTTACAAGACACCCAATAGGCCTAATCCAAAGGGAAACTCACCAAGACATATATTCAAAATGTACAACAGAGACATCAAGGAAACTATATTAAAAGCAGCAAGGGGAAATGCCAAATCACATTCAGAGGCAATCCAAAAAGAATTGTCTGTGACTTTTCAACCCAAATGCTGGAAGAAAGAAGGTCTTGGAATAATATCTTTCAATGCCTAAATGACCACAACATGCAGCCTAGAATTCTTTACCCAGCAAAGCTCAGCTTCAAATTTGATGGAGAAATAAAAACTTTCCATGATAAAACAAAACTGGCAGAATTTGTCAACAGAAAACCTGCCCTACAAAGAATTCTCAAGGAAATACTCCATACAGAAGAACAAGCATTTGATACCCATAATCCACAAACTGAAGAAATTCAGTGACAGTATCACCCAGCAAGAACTAACCAAGGCAACCACGGAAATAGCTAAGTAAGACACAATGACTATGAAACAACTGCTCACTTCTATGTTAACACTGAATGTAAATGGTCTAAATGCACCACTTAAAAGACACAGATTTGCAGACTGGATCAAAAAACAAAATCCAACCATATTCAGCTTACTAGAAACTCACCCAACAGGCAAAGCCATCCACAGATTAAGGGTGAAAGGATGGAAAAAATTCTACAATGCTTATGACCAAAGAAAAGAAGCCAGTGTCACTATACTTATATCTGACAAAGTAAATTTCAAACATAAGTCAATCTGAGGAGATAAAGAAGGCCACTATTTAGTACTAAAAGGAACCCTTTAACGGGAAGAAATAACCATAGTTAATATTCACTCTCCAAACAACAGTGCACCCAATTATGTGAATAAATTACTTCATGACATCAAACCTCTCGTGGATCACAACACAATAATACTGGGAGACTTCAACACACTGCTGTCACCATTAGACAGATCATCAAAACAAAAAATCAATAAAGAAATAGCCAGCCTGAATACTCCATAAACCAACTAGACTTCACAGACATATATAGAATTTTCCATCCTAAGTTAGTAGAATACACCTTCTTCTCTGCAGCACATAGATCCTTTTCCAAAATAGATCACATTCTGGTTCATATAGACAATCTCAGCAAATATGAAAAAGGAGACATCATTCCGTGTGTCCTTTCAGACCACAATGCTATGACTCTAGCAATCAACAGCAATAATCATAACGGAAAACACACATATTCATGGAGATTGAATAATACTCTATTAAACGAACAATAGATCCAAGAAGACATGAAAGAAGCAATCCAAAAATTCTTGGAAGAGAACGAAAATTAAGACACAACACATCGAAACCTTTGGGACAGCATGAAAGCTTTCCTAAGGGGAAAATTCATAGCATTGAGTGCCCACATTGAAAATGAAGAGAGATCCCAAATAATAAAGCTTACACTTCATCTCAAAGCCCTCCAAAAGGAAGAATAATCTAATCCTAAAGCCAGCAGAAGACAGGAAATAATCAAGATCAGAGCTGAAATCAATGAAATTTAAAACAAAAATAAACAATAAAAAGAATTGATGAAACAAAAAACCAGTACTTTGAAAAAATAAACATGATACACAGGCCCCTAGTGAATCTAACCAAAAGGAAGAGAGAAATAAAGCAAATTAATAAAATTTCCAATAAAAAGGGAATGATCATCAATGACCCCATTGAAATCCAACAAATTATAAGATCATACTTTGAAAACCTATACTCCTCCAAATTTGATAACTTGGAAGAAATGGATAAATTTCTTGACACCTACAGCATCCCTAAATTAAATCAGGAGGATATTGAAATCCTAAATGGCCCAATCACAGACACTGAAATTCAGTCTGCAATTAAAAGTCTACCAAAGAAGAAAAGCCCAGGACCGGATGGCTTCTCTGCTGATTTTTACCACACTTTTGAGGAGGAACTAACACCTCTCCTTACTAAGTTATTCCAAGAAATTGA
>PVKS010029335.1:0-25472 GCA_004027875.1 Aplodontia rufa | reverse complement strand
CCTATTGGTTATTGTAATGGATAAATAGAGTAGCGACTAGTCAGGAGAGAAGCATAGAAGCAGCATGGTAGAAGCAGCAGCAGCAGCAGCAGCAGAAGCAGAGACGGCAGAGAGGTCAGCAGTGGTAGAAGATGCAGGTAGTAGCCCCGGCCCCAGAAATAGGGACTCTAGTACAGCAGTAGAAACGGGGACTCTAAATGTGAATAGCCTTGACTCTAAAAAGAATGTTTTAAGGGCCTTGCCTCTAAGAGAGGGAAGGCGGGAAGCGCTTGGAGGCCTTTAGCTGCGGTAAAGGGAGAAATAAAGTGCTTGGAGGACTCAGGGCCTTTGGGTCTATTTCATTCCCAGTCAGCCGCCGAATGAGAGCCGTCCGGTTCCTGCCGGCTGGGACCGGACAATGAACAAGACTGATATGATTCTATTTAGTCTTCTCTAACATTTAACATAATGCAACTGTCATTAAGTATGCAAGGAAGAAGCCTCATTCTGTGGAAGTAAGTAGATTTTCTTCTTCAACCCTCCTCCCCTCATCCCATAACATGAAAATAGAGCAAGCATTGCTTTGGGCTGCTTTCGAACTGGAAATCTTAAGCCAATAAATAAGAAGGTGTTGATTGGTCAGTTATAGGACTATGTCTAGAAGTGGATCTGAAACCATTCCTGAAGGATTTCAGACAAGTGAAAGCCCTAAACTTGGCCAGAAGCCCTGGCCAGAGGTTCAGCTGGACTGAAAACTAAGGTGTGAAATTCACCACTTTAGTTAATTCTGTAGTTTCATATAAAACATGAGGTCTTTCAATTCAACATTTAATCATGTTTTGTTCTAATGGAATACCTTTAATTGCTTATTTGGTGAAGTTATTTTCAGGATTATTGATCACCTACTACCCTGGGTTAAATATGGTTTCCTCCAAAGTCATGTCCTTCCCAATGCATTAGAATGTGACCTTATTTACTGAAAGAGAAGCTACAGATGTGACTAACAAACAATAGGTCACACTGGAGTGGGACAGGCCTTTAATCCAATGATGTCTATTTAAGAAGAGACAGAGAGGCAGTAGACCTTGATATGGAAGAAGGGACTGGGATTAAACAGCTACAAGCAAAGGGTCACCTGCAACCAGCAGCAGGTAGGAGACAGGCACAGAAGAGATTTTGCCAGAGACCCCAAACAGGAGCAACACTTCTGAAACCTCAGTTTGAATTTCTGTGTTTTTTTTTTTAAGAGAGAGAGAGGGATAGTGAGAGAGAAAGTAAAAGAGAATCAATTTTATTTAGTTTTTCATGTGGCTTTCATTGCTCCCATACTTTGTTGTGTACGTGGAGCTGGAGTTCGAACCTGCATCCTTGTGCGTTCCAGGCAAGTGTCTGAGCAACTGCTTCTGCCACACTTCTGTGCTCTTGAAGTACAAAAAGAACACAATTCTCTTTTGAATATTACCTGGGCGTGGTGATGCCCACATGTAATCTCAGCAACTCAGGAGGCTGAGATAGTAGAACCACAAATTCTAAGCCAGCTTCAGCTATTAAGCAAGACTCTGTCTCATATTAAAAACAGCTGGGGGTGTAGCTCAGTGGTATAGAACCCCTATATTCCATACCCAGTATCAAATGAAATAAAATAAAATTTGTATCACTTTATTACAGCAATATTAGATAACCACTATGTCTACTACATGCCAGATGTTAGAGTAGTGAATTTCACTAGCATTAATACTTCCCTTGATCTTTTACCTAACCTGGATTCAAGCACCATGAAGTCATATATGCATATGCTATTTGGGGAGGGGTTGCTGTGGATTGAACCAGGGGCACATAACCACTAAGCCATAAAACCAGTCCTTTCATGTTTTAAAATTTTGAGTCAAGGTTTCACTAAATTTGTTAGGGCCTCACTAATTTACTGAGACTGGCTTTGAACTTGTGATACTCCTTCCTTAACCTCCCAAGCCACTGGGATTACAGGCATGTGCCACCATGCCTGGCTGCATATGTTATTTATACAACAAATATTGGTACCTATCATGGTCTTGGCACTCAGGTGAGTGTTAGGAATCTTAATGTAAATGTGCCCTTACAGGAGTTTTATAGTAATGCTTGTGCATTAATTCTTCCCTATTAATAAAAATGTTCACATTCTGATATTTTGGGAAGAATATAAATTTTTGGGTAAAATTATTTAACCTGTCACAGTAGATGATCAATGGTCCTGAAAATAACTTTACTTGATAAACAATTAAATGTATGCTATGACCAAAGTATGGTACAATTCTCTTCTTTATTATGCAATGAAATAATACTGTTAACTATTAAAGCAAAGTAATACTCTACTCTGATTTAGACAAGAAAGATGACAAATACTCTTCTGGATTTTATGTTGCTATTTCTTAATTTTATGCATGTGTCAGTTTTAAATTAAAAGGTGAACATGATGCATATGGTACCCTAGAAGTGCATGGGAAAATGATCTTCAGTCTGTCTCTTCATGGTACAGTACTTAGGAACTTATAAAGTTAAGATAAATGTAGAATCACAACTTGTCTGGTTTATTGTGATCTTTCAGACCCATTGGATGACATCTATAATGGAATATCTGTAAATCCTCCTAAAGGTCTTGGATATACATGATTAGGACAGTATAAAACTTGGTGGGTCATATTCATATAGTTCCTGTCATGATCAGCAACAGAAGTAATTTGGCTTCTTAATTTCTGATTTGTATCTTTCTAAATTTCCTTTTCTTGCCTAATTACTCTGTCTAGTGTTTCAAGAACTATGTTGAAAAAGAGATGAGATTGGACAACCTTATCTTGTTCCTGATTTGGAGGAAATGTTTTCAGCTTTTCTCTATTTATTATGGTGTTCATTTGTTTTTTTGATAATTTGTAGACTTTGTGATGATTTATGTTTCTTCTTTCCATAGTTTTTCCAGTGTTTTTAGCATGAATGGGTGCTGGATTTGTCAAAGGCTTTTTGTGCATTTTTTAAGATAATCATGTGATTCTTGTCCTTAAATGTATTTATGTGGTGAATTATTGTATTTATTGACATGTGTAGTTTGAATTCAATTCTGGGATGAAACCCATTCAATCATGGTGCAATATCTTAATAATGGGGTCTCCCATTATTTTATCAAGAATTTTTTCATCTATGTTCATCATGGATATTTATTTGTAGTTTTCATTCCTTGATATATATGTCTGGTTTATATATCAGGGTGATACTGGCCTTGGAGAATGAATTTGGGATTACAGTGTCCCCTCCCTTTCTATTTTATGGAATAATTTGAGGAAGATTGGTGTTGGTTGCTCATTAAATATCTGGTAGAACTCAGCTGAGAATTCATCTGATCATGGGATTTTTCTTTGTTGGAAGGCTTCACATTTCTATTTCAATATCATTGCTTGATATCAGTCTGTTTAAGTTTTCCATATCCTCATGGCTCAAATTAGGTCATAAACAACACTGGTAGATGTCTGGAGCTGACAAATTCATCAAAGTAGCAAGATTCAAGATCAGCATACATAAATGAATCATTTCTCTATGTTCCAATAATGAATCTGCTAAAAAATCAGGAAAATTATCCATTCAGAATAAACTAAAATAAATAAATAAATAAAATGCTTGAATGTAAATCTAACCAAGAAACCAAAAATATTTTGCAGTGAAAGTTATTGAATACTGAAAAGAATCTGAAGAAATCCTTTGAAGATGTAATGATCTCCCATGTTCATTGATAGGCATAATAACCATTCTAAAAAATAGCCATTCTATTGAAAGCAATATACAAATCCAATGTGATCCTCATCAAGATAACAATGACAATATTCATGATACTAGAAAAACAGTGTCAAAATCCTTTTGGAAGAATCAAAGATCCAGAACAAGCAAAGCAATACTGAGCAATAAAAGTGATGCTAGAGGTGTCACAATACCTGATCTCAATGTATATTTCAGAGTTACTGTAAAATAAACAGCATAAAATTGGCCTCAAAACAGACGTGAAGACGAGTGGAGCAGAATAAAAGATAATGAAACAATTTACATAGGTAATCATTTGATACTCAACAAAAGTCCCAAAAACATGCACTGGGGAAAATATAGCATTTTTAACAAATGGTACATGGGAAACTGGGTGTTCATATGTAAAAGAATTAAACTAGATCTGTATTTTTTACCTTGCACAAAAGTAAAACAAAAACAAACAAACAAAAAAACAGTATCAAAGACACCTAAGGCTCAAGAAAAAAAATCCAAGAATCAGTAAATTGTATAGCCTCAAAATAAAAACTTTCAGTACTGCAAAGAAAATAATTACAAGTGTGAAAAGACAGCCTACAGAATGGGAGAAAATGTTGTCAGCTACTCCTCCAACTAAGGATTAATATATAAGAATACATAAAAACTTTAAAAAATTAACACCAAAAAATAAATAACCCAGTCTATAAATAAGCAAAAGTACTAAACAGATACTTTTCAAAGGAAGAAACATATATAACAAAAATGTGTGTGTATATATATGTATATATATATACACACACACGCATGTACAATTATTTCTACATCCCTAACAATCAGAAATACAAATCAAAACTATATTTAATTTCCATCTTACTCCAATTAGAATGGCAATCATCAAGAATACAAATAGTAATACAAGCTGGCAAGGATGTGGGGAAAAGCCACTCATACACTGTTGGTAGGACTTCAAATTAGTAAAACCACTTTGGAAACCAGAATAGGGTTTGCTCAAAAGAGTATGGATAGGGGCTGGAGAGATGGCTCAACAGTAGAGTGCTTAAGCTCCTGACATGCGGGAGGACCAGTGTTTCAAACCCCAGCAGCACATACACAACTTCAGTGTCAGAAAAACAAACCCCTTATGAAAAAATAAAATAAAATATATTCTCTCTTTTTCTCTCTCTTAAAAAAAGAGAGAGACTATGGGTAGAATCACCATGTAACTCAGTTCTACCGCTTCTTGATGTTTATCCAAAAGCACCTAAAACAGCATACTACACAGTTACAGGCACATCAGTGTTTATAGCAGAACAATTCACAATAGCCGAGTTACGGATCTAGTTCAGATGTCTGTTCTCAGATGAATAGATTAAATGTGGTTTATATACACAATGACGTTTTACTCAGCCATAAAGAAGAATGACTACTTGAGTATGGAAAAAGAATGCAGGGGAAGAGACAGGAAAAGAGAGGAACTGGGGAATGAAATTGATCAAATTATGCTTACGTGTAATTTTTTATATATGAATATGGGATATATGAATATACCACTGTGACCTTCACCTTCATGTATATCTGAAGCACCAATTAAAAAACTAAACAGAAGGAATACCAGTAAAGTAGAGAATGGGGGAGGGAAGGAAGGGAAGGAGAATGTACAGGGGACTGAAATAGAGAAAATTATATTTCATATACATTTGATCATGTCAAAATGAAATGAGGTCCAATATTATGTGTACTATAATGTGCTAATGAGACATGCTTAAAAGACTGGCTGTACATTGAGACCATGCCTTCTTAGTCTCCTTGTGTAGGGAAAGAAAGAATAGAGTTTTATACATGGGTCTCTGCTGCATCTCTTGATAGGAATACCATGTAGTCCTGGCTTTACTTTCTGTCCTACATCATCCTAATATCTAATTTATAATATTAATTATCTCAAACTAGTCACCAAAAAAGAGTGGTTTCCATATCAGATTTCCAGACTTCTAATCTAGTGAGCTTTCCTTTTCTTGACATAACTTCTCCTGTTCCTCTATAAAGAATTCTCTATAAAGAATCCCCATTTTAGTCCTCCAAGCCCTGAGTTCCCGAGCATCTCTCTTTCTGACCTCTTCATTACTGCAATGGGGACTAGTTTACAGAATGAGTTTTCATTGAATCTAATATCACGATCATCTTAACTAAAAATTTAATGGAGGAAAAAATCACAAATTCAAATTGTTTCCATAAGCTAACATTGTACTGAATATATTTTGGTTATATTCACCTTTTTTTTTTCCTCACACACAACACCACATTTTTCTCTTAGTTACCCTCTGTAAAATGCCCTTACGTCCAATTTGAAACAATATTGCATGGGAAAATGTGTGCTGGTACATTAGGAATGTATGAGGGTTTTTTTTTTTTTTATCCCCTTGGTTTTGAGGATACTGAAAAGAATGCTGTCACTCACTTGTAAACTGGAGTATGGAAACACAAAGTCAGAAATTATGTCAGTATTGTCACCACGAAGTTATATTATGAATGAAATGAAAGAAATAATTTCAAAAAAGAATGAAAAATCAGGAGACCTAAAATGTTGGCTCAGTAATATGAACCAATGAATCTACTTGC
Organism: Aplodontia rufa; assembly: GCA_004027875.1. Classification (NCBI taxonomy): domain Eukaryota; kingdom Metazoa; phylum Chordata; class Mammalia; order Rodentia; family Aplodontiidae; genus Aplodontia; species Aplodontia rufa. The sequence goes on along the minus strand of PVKS010029335.1, from coordinate 19,115 downwards.
TTTTCTATTTGCTTAATCCAGTTTGGGTTACAAATCTTTTGGTTGCAAATGGCATAAACTCTCCAAATTTATGAGTGAAAAACATTTGTTATTTTTTCAAAGTCTGGTTCTATAAGGCCAGCCAAATCACTTTCATGTGCAAATATCATTAAGCACTTGCTGTGATTTTGTTTGAAAAAATAAAAATCCCTGAATAAGCTCTTTATACTATCAGGCTTTTGCCAAAGCCCATTTTATAAAGCTTCACAAATCTGATTGTTTTTGCATTTTATTTCATTGTCTCTAAACATCTCTTTATATCTGTTGTTTTTTGACATGTGTTGGTCAATATTTGTAATCCTGTCTCCATGTAGTCTAATCAAAACAGATCTAATATACCTGGAATTTTTGGATAGGTTCAGATTTTTATCAGGTTTGTAATATAATATAATATCTAAAAATATCTAGATGATTAGGAAAATCACTCTTTTATACTTATTATAATTGTTATTTTCAAAAGAAGTGTGGAACAAAAATAACCTAACACACACCAAAGTGCCTATCAACCATAAGAGAAAAATAATACTCTGCTTTATTTTTATTAGATCTTACTGCGTCTTGCATCCCAGTTCTTACTTCTGGATTTTATTTTCATTCCTAAAGCAACTCTTTCACTGCTTCTTTCAATAAATATATATGAATGTTAAGCTTTAAATTCATTAGCTTACAAAGATTTTGTTTTACTTTCACTCTTGCATTGTAGTTTACTTGTTCACAGATTCTCCAGATAAGTGGTTAGTTTTGCTGTTAGCATTGTAGAAAATAGTTGCTTGTATCACTGATGGGAAAAATAAGTGTTCTTTTTTTTTTTCAATAGATTATTCAAATATAAGGAATTTGAGAAGGAAATAGTGAGACAATACTGGAGAGCTCTCTCTCTCTCCTGTCCCTTTTAACAACTGCTATTTCTAAAGTCTGATCATTTTCTTACGTACCTTAAAAGCCAGCAGAGAGAAACTTTCCATGTGGCCTTTGCATCTAATGCCTTAAAATTTTCCTGTGATGTGAACCATGATTTTTTTTAAAAAAATTGATTTGGATCTGTGGTGTTTCTACATTTGAAGTTAAGTATTTCATTAGTGCTGGAAAATTATGAGCCATTATATTTGGAATAATTCTTTTTATACTGTCCTTTCTATTCACCCATTCTGGAATTCCATTTTAGATTTATGTGAGAGCCTTTCATTCTCTCCTCCATTTCTTTTAACAGTACCTTTTATCTTTTTTCCCTTTATTTCACTGTGATTTATGTTGCTTAATTTACTCAAATACATATCCTATCTAATTTTCTCTTCAGATGAGTCTGTTCTATAGTTTGTTCTGTGCATTGAATATTTGCCTCTTCACATTAAATCATTGTTTATGGGTTTCATTTTTGTATTTTTAAACAGTTAGGTTATATATAATCTTTTATTCTTTTTTAAAAGTATAATTCCATTATGTGATTTTCTTGATATTCTAATCCTCTAGCACGTCATGTCTGTTTATTCTCACTAATGATGAAGGGTTATTTTTTCTGTTTGGTAATGAGAGATCACATGCTCAAATATTCAGGGCTTTTTCTGTTAGATTTTACTATCTATGTTTGCATGAACGAACTTCAAGTAAGGTTTACATTTGCTTTATCAGGCATCCTAAGGTTGTCACCAATCCAGGACCAAGGTTTATGTTAATTTCTTGACTTCTGCCTCTTTGACGTGATGGGTAGTATACATTTGGCCTTTGTGAAGAATGAACCCACTCAGTTTCTTGAGTGAAGTCCATGTGTATGTGTGTGATTGCTTCCCTAAGTAAAATACAAAAGTCAGCTCACCATCTCCCTATATGTTAGGTGACAATTTTCCCTTCATTAGCTGAACCAGTTTAAAGTGCTCGACATTATGTATGAAGATTTAGGTACAATTTCTTCTAACCTCTTGGCCCAAGCAAGACATTTTAGTTACCAACTTTTTCTTCTCCTGCTTCTTCCTTCCTTCCTTCCCTCCCCCTACCCCTCCCCATTTTTCTTTTCTTTCTTTCTTTCTTTTCTTGAGAGAGAGGGACAGAAAGAAAGAATCAGTTTTATTTAGTTTTTCACGTAGTCTTTGTTGCTCTGACACTTAGTTATGTACATAGTGCTGGGACTCAAACTCGGGTCCTTATGCATGCCGGGCAAAGGCCATAACAGCCGAGCCACTGCTCCAGCCTTCCACTTCAATTCTTAAAAGCCTATTCTGAGGTCAACCTCAATGCTAATTCATGTGATTCCTGTTTTTATGTCAAGAGGCATCTTTACTTCCTACCTGTTATTATTTGAGTTGCTTTTGAGCATAGCTAGGATTCATAATTCTGATTATTGCTGCATATCACCCAACATGCTTAAAGGTTTATTTCTGGAGGTATTTAGGTTAACTTAGTCTGCCATCCTGCCAGGTTCCTGTGCTACTGATTTGACATTATTTTTCTTTTAATGCTTTCAAAAGTCTAATGAGATGGATAAACTGTCCTCACTTATAGCTTCATTTTTTTAAATTTGCAAATAGATTTGGCAACGTAGTCTAAGTTCTGCAATTAAAAAGTAGCATACTTGGGAATGGGCCTCTAATCCTCCAGGCTACAATGTTCAGGTTTTCACTCATAAATCAGCATGTCTCTCTCTGGAATGAACCAGAATCATAGGTGTAGATTATTGGGCTATAAACCTGTCAATCTCTATGGGCCTATTCAGTATTATATAATGCAAATGAGGACACTGATACTCAATGAGGAAAAAAATTACCTGTCCCATGTCCAAAACTTATTAATTTTAGAACCCTGAATTAAATATATATATATATATATTTTTTTTTTTAATTTCAAGTGCTACAGTTTCCCCTCGCCTCATCTTGTTTGCAATTGACAAAGTATGGATTGCTATAAAACACAATTTAGACATCAGAGATTTATGCCATCTGCCTCTGTAGTCTCATGAGGAGGATTGAAAGGCATAGTCCCAACCTCCCTAAGTGCTTGTTTCAGCTCTCAGATGTCAACACTTGAAGCTCTCAACAGACAACAAAGGGGAAATTATAGGCGAGAGATGCCTTTTCTTGGAAGGCACCCATCTGTGTCACTTCTGAAGGCCTTAAAAAAATGATATCTATGGGTGTGGCTAGAACTATCCGAGAAAGAAAAGGGTAATGTAGAAATGAAAAATAACTGTATGCACAATACTCAACCTCAAAGCATGTTACTCCTACTTTTCTGAAAAAGAAATGAATTTCCATTTCCTTATGGTTGGGCGCATTATTCGTGGTGGACACAGAAAGTATTAGAGCTCATGAATAAAGAGCAAATGATTTCAGAACTAAAATGCTAAAACTTTACAAAATGATGCGGTTAAATCAAATATTCTTTTAAATAAAATTTGTGTTGCTGGGCATGGTGGTACATGCTTGTAATCCCAGCTACTCCAGAGCCAAGGTAGGAGGATCACAAGGTCAAGGGCAGCCTAGGCAATTTAGCAAGACACTTTCTCAAAACAAAAAAAAATAAAAAGGGCTTGGAATGTAGCTCAGTGATAGTTAATTGATATTAACAATAATAATAGTATTCAAAATTATTCCTTTAATTTTATTGATTTTAAAATTAAGATCATTGTAGTCACATTTAATGGTTCAATCAGGGCACAGAGCATGGATTAATATCTTTGTTAGTCAGATAAAAAACTGAAGTTCATAGATTAGTGTAATCTAACATAGATAGTAATTGAGTTAGCTTGGAATCCAGGATTTACAGCTACCTTTTATTAAAAAATGCATACTTTGTCCAGTGCAGTAGACCATGTCTGTAATCCCAGACACTCCAGAGGCAAGAGGATAATAAGTTCAAGGACAGCCTCAACAATTTAGCAAGGCCCTAAGCAACTTATCGAGAACTTGTTGCAAAAATTAAAAAAAAGTAAAAAGGATCAGGGTTGTAGCTCAGTGGTTAAGTGCCCCTGAGTTCAATCCCTAGTGCAAAAAAATAAAAAATAAAAATAAACAAAACTGCACAGTTCACATGGCTATCTTCAATAGAACCAATCGCACTTCTCCTTGACTCCACGCTCATCCTCACTCCCCCCACATAAACAATTCACTTATTAATTTATTCACTATTTTATCTACATAGTAAATTATTTTCAAATGTCTACTTCCTGACAAATTATTAGATATTTTACATATAGTTAGCATATATTCATTTACTGAAACTTTACCACCACTATAGAAATTACTGTTAAAATTCAGTTTTTTGGAGAAAACTGAATTCAAAGTGTTCTGTGTTTATACCACAGAGCTAGAAACAGGCAGAGAGGATTTAAGACCATTCTATGGAAGACTACACATTTTGAGGTGTACTTGGGGGGAAGAGGTGAGGATTAAACAATAGGACACATGCTTCACTGTTGCTATCACCGACATGATGTGCCTATTGTGGCTCTCAGAGGTCACGTCCCCCCATAGGACATAACATTCAATGTAAATCAGTGTTTCCCATATTCAACCAGCAAACAGACAGGGGAGTGTTGTGCTTGAGCTAAGACAGATCATGTAAATTCCTCTTTACTAACAAGCTTTCATTTGAGACATATTGAAGACATCTAGATAGGGGCAAAAGGAGACACAGTGCTTGCCTGTACCCTGATGCTGTAAGGACAAGGATGCAGCCAGTAAGCAGCTGTATTTCTTCCTTATTCTACATATCCTCTACCACTGTGCCCTAATTGGCACCACAGCAGACAATAAATATTTTATAGCTACTTGAATAGATAAATCCATTGTATTTAGATCAAATTGGAATTTTTAAAATCTTGTTATTTGTAAAGTTCTATTATTAATGGGTTCCATGTTCTTAAACAAACCATATTTTATTTTCATTCATAAAATGCAATTTTGAAATAGTTTCTAATATTGTCTACAGTTTTAACTTCCTTTAAACTTCCCATTGGATCCAGATTGTTTTGCTTCAGCAATTTCAGTTTCATTTTGATTCTTCAAATATTCAAAGCTCTATCTCACCACATTTCTCTTTGCCTAAATATTCTTCCACCCTTTTAGAACACAAGTGTATTAACCTCTTATTGCTACTAATTAACAAATTATTACAAACCAGTGACTTACAGCAGGAAAAATGTATTATAGTTCTGAAGGCAAGAGGTACCTAAAACATCAATGTATTTGCAGAGTTGCATTTCCTTGGGAGCCTCAGGAAAAGAAACCTTATCCTTGTCTTTTCTGCTGCCTGCATTCATTGGCTAATAACCCTCTTCCCTCTTTAAAGAAAGGGATCTCATCGGAGTTCTTCCTTCAATACCTTGTTTTGTCTGCCTTTGTTTCTGTGATGATGCCACCTTCTCTGTGTCTATGATCATTGTCATATTGCCTTCTTCAATTTTTACCCTCTTGCCTCTTCATGTAAGAATCCTTGTGATTACATTGCACATCTGCCAATAATCCAGGAAAATCTCCCCATCTAAAATCTTCTACTTAACCCATTAGCGAAGTCCTTTTGCTCAGTCTCACAATATCTTTACAGGTTCCAGGGATTTGTAAGTGACCATACTTAGGGATACCTGCTAATGAGTGAATCACACCCCCTTTCCTCATGTTCAGATCTACTCATCTTGCAGATCTCAGCCAAGTTGTTACTTCTCTGAAGATTTCTTTCTTGGACTGCTAATGTCAAACAGATAGTATTTAATATGTTCTCATTGAGCTACCTTTCTCTCATTCACTGTACTGTTCTTAGTTTCTCATACATCAACTTGTGTGGATGCTTAGTCAAAATGTCTTTCCAACTCTGGAACGTATGCTAATTCTGATCAAGGAATATGTTCAAATGTTACTCACTCTAAATCCAAAATTATATTCCCAGTGCCTGCAACACAGCAGCTACTCAAAAATCTCCCTCCTGTGAATGAACCCAAAAGCAACTGTATTCTATGTATTTTAACAAGTGCTCATAATTTTTTTAGAAGGACCTCCAAAACAGATATAGTTCAGGTTTCAACAGCACCAAAGAATACTCTGTAAATCCTCAACAAACCGTGTCTCAAGAACTCACTGAGGACTCGAGATGCAGCTCAGTGGTAGAGCCCTTGCCTAGCATGCTTGAGGCCCTGGGTTCAATCCCCAGTGACACTCATCTGTGCATGCACACATCTACCCTAATCAACACATTTCTTTAAAATATGCAGTTGTTCCACTTCATACATTCATAAAAGTCACATTCACCAAGAACCCATTAAACTGATGATTATTCTTCTAAACTTTAAGTTGCCCATGACATTAAAATGCAGTTGACTCCACCTAAGCTTTAAAAAAACCTGCAGCTGCGTGCTACTTACACTCACCCTTCTCTTTTTTCCTAGTATGTGATGATGGCTACAACAAGTTGGGAAACAGATTCCTGTAAGCATTATGCATTATTTAGTGTGAGTTTACATACTGTTCTGTTTTAAGTGCTTTGCAAGTGTCCTATAAATACAATACAGGGAATTATTTGACTGTTGAGGCAGGAGGAAAGCAAGTTTGGAAAAGTAATTTGTAGTAAGATACAAAGGGTCCTTCTGACAATTCTGTGTCCCATTGTTTCTGCATCAATTTGAAGATCCTAATTGGATGAAAACTGTTCATTGTACAGCTGTTTTATACATATTCATTATTTCATATTGTTATCATATTTATATTGAGATTTATCATATATGTTTGCAGTCAACTGTCCCACTAAGCTTCATCTTTAATGTGTTGTGATTATGTTAAATAATATAACAAAATAATCCAAATAGAAATTATCTTCCAAAAAGAATCCATAGGAAGGGAGAAAGAGATAAATGTTTAAATATCTTTTCATACAGGATAAATACAGAAAAGCAAAATGAAAGAGGATTATAGAGAGCTTTCAATACCACCAGGAAAGTGACTGACTATTTTCTAGAGAAAGTGGGTTCCTATTGACAGGTCCCTAGGTAGGGAAAGGCCAAAGAAAAGTTGAGATTTAGAGAGATAAACAGTATTGGCAATGTAGAAGGAGGATTACATGAAAGAATAGAGGACAACATTTAGGAATTCATTACAAGCATCCAAGCCAGATATATTTAAGATCTGGGTTTTATTAGTGAGAGAATGGAGAGGAGAACGTGGTACTGGAAATGATTTAGATAAAAGATGTTTGATTTCATGTGAACATCACTACTACTTTAAGTCAATGGGAGCAAGTTGTAAGAATTTACTAAATTAGCTTCCTTTTCCTTTTTTTTTGCAGGAGGGTGGGATTTACTAAATTAGAATCAATGATCGTAGACCAATTAATTATTAAGATAATGAAAGCACATCTGGTAAATCAGTGTTTAATATGATGTCAGGTTCTAAAAAAATTAGATCAAATACATGAAATAAAATATTTCTGGAATTTGGCAATGAATGCAGCATCTTGTCTCCTTATTCAAGTTACAAAAATGTGAACTACCTTCATCCCAAAAGCTTTTCTTTGCCTCAGTGCCCTAAAAGATTTGCTGTTCTGTCCATGGTTGACCACAAAAGCTGATCCTGCCTTTATATGATGGTCATTGGAGTTAAATTCTCATAATGTGCCAGGATAAGACAATCAGTTCTGGTGCAGTGTGAAATTCTTAAAGCAAATATTTTATGAATTGAACTTAGATGCCTAAACAAAAATTCAAAGTTTGCTCTTACAAACTCTTAAAAGAAATATTATTATTTCCTCATTTTTCTTCCCATATCTCTACAAATAACTAGGATTGGTCATTTTAAGGTGACTTTCTATGTGCTATGTTTGCTTTTGATTCTTTTTTCTCTCTCCCTCTCTTTCTCTGTCTTCAGAAAGTAAGAGAGGAAGAGAGAAAGGGAGTAACAGAGAGAAGGAGAGAGTAAGAGAAAGTGAGAATCAATTTTTATTTAATTTTTTATCTAGACTATGTTTCTCCAACACTTAGTTGTGTATGTGATGCTGGGGTTCGAACCCACGTCCTCTTGCATGCCAAGCAAGTGCTCCAACTGCTAAGCCACCACTCCAGTCCTGTTTTTGATTCTTTAATTTAAAAAATTCTTGATAGAATTGTTATATTTCAGATATGATAATGATAGGAAAAGAGTGATTACAAATGTACTAAGTATCAAAATTTCCAAGTTTATGTTATGTTTTAAATCAATATCAGAAATCTCCTACTACATCAGGATGGCCAATAATCAATGTCCTATATGGGCAAGAGCTTTCATGAAGGAAGAGAATTGACTTAAAAAGGAATAGCCACAACTTAATATGTCAGCAATTAAGGGAAGGAATTCTTCCTCTAATTCTCACTGCAATCTTCAGCATTTTTAGAGAACTTGAGCCATAAAGATGTTTTAGATACTTACTAGAACAAATTAACTTGTTGAGTTTTTATTCAGTCACAACTGAAATGAAAAATCTATAGAATGAAGAAAAAAGGAAAAATATCCAGAACACCACCTAAGTGGACTCTCAGATTTTGTCTTCTTCAACAGAAGAATTGAATGGCTAAGCATCAGAGGGTTTTCATAGGGTAGACCAGATGAGTCTGGAGAGGGTTTTACAGTCACAACTATTGAGAATGGAGAAGCAACAACAGTAGTAGCAAAAGCAGTAGCGGAAGACACATGTAATGATTGGCATGGAATGTAAAGTTACAGCCAAAACCAAAGGAGAGCAGAATCTCACCCTTATTTCTAGAAACTGCAAAGATGAGAAGGAGAGCAAATACCAGTTTATCATATGACCCACCTGGAACTTACAGAAATTACCTGACTACAAGTTCCTAAGTGAGACAGTTTGCAACTTCTTGGGGGTTGACCAGAGCTCAAAAAGCACCTTATGACTATTCATGCAAACGTATTGGATTTTTTGTGCTCCCATATTTCTTAATCTATAACTATATTTCTTAGATATAATTCACCTCAGTTTTTTATACATGGAAGCAAATCAAAGAGAAAGGGTGACCACAAGAATTTTTTTTAGAGGAAAATCCATTCCATGGAATTATAAGTAGCTTTCTCTCTCTCTCTCTCTCTCTCTGAGGTCATTCATTGCATATTTAATTCAACTCAAAAGGTCCAAAGCTCTTTGTAAAAAGAACTCTTCATTTAAGAGGCAAGAAGGACCCAGAGATACATGAACTGGCCATCTGCAATAATGTGTGTTTGAAAGATGAGGATTAATTCCTCACTTGACTTTGTTTCCATGACACTGAATTTGTAATTCTGAAATGAACCAATCAGTTTCCTTCCCAGAATCCAATCCTTCCATCATTTCAACACAATGCTTCTCAATCTGCCTGCCACAGAGCACAACCTACTGTTTACTAAATTCATAATGATTCATTAACCATTCAATGAACAAATGGAGGCATTAAATAGCCTTGAATACTAAGTTGGTTTCTTTTGATCATACAGTGCTTAGAATTTAACCAAATAAATGCTGCAGGCAAATTTTTTAAATGCCTGTGAAGATATTGGTTATGACCAGCCTCTTTGGTTTTCCTTCACTCTCTCATATAATGTGTGGCCCAGATGATTGCTAGGATGAATCATACAGGAGTGAATCAAATCGTATAGTCAGTAAATTGTGGGAAGGATCTGAACTTATGATAGCAGTCTTGCTGATGTGTGTTACTGGTGTTGCTGGGTGTATGGAATTTAGATAGCAATAAAAAGAGTTTAAGAGGCCCTAAAGAGATGTGTGCTTTGGTTTAAAGCCCTCTGGGTTTCTAAGTGAATAGATTTGTTTGGGTAATTGTGAGTGAGGATTTTCTTGTAAACGCTAGGGACTGTTCAGTTTAATTGGGCTGCATCTGGTGCTGACTTTGATTTTTTTCCCTCAAAATATTTTCCTCTTTTGTATTGTATATCTTGGGTAAGACCAAAGGATTCATTGCTGCTTCTGATCTTTTGCTATCTAGTCTGTAATTCTATTGGTGTATATTTCTTTTCAACGGTAATGACTATCGCTCAGGTTGATTATACTCTGGCCTTATTTAATCCTCATATTAAATTCATGAAGGCAGAATCATTATAATTCCTATAATACAGAAATGAAAACTGAAACTCAGAACAGGTAAGTGACTTGCTAGAGTTACACAATAAGGGATGAGATCAATTTTAAAACTCCAAAGTTCATATAGTCACCATTAAAACAAAAATTTCTCGATCTTTTACATCATTATACTTGTTCCACCTACTGACTAAATGTAATCTCAATTATTTATATTATTTAGTAATTGATTTTGCTTTAAATTCATTTAATTTTGAATACTATGTGACTACCATACAAATAAAACGAATATTATTAGTCAGAAATTGAGATGCCATAATCATTAAAACAATGAAGGAAAGCAATGTGAGATTATATTCAGATGGAATACTGTTGCCTGAGGGAAGTTTCTGAATTTGACACTTGTTAGCAAGATATAGATGTAGATAAAGGTATAGAAAATGTTAAATGTTAGAGACCTGTTACCACAGTTGACATGATCTCTTAATCAAGAGTAAAATATCAGCTGGATGCAGTGGCACATGCCTGAAATCCCAGCAGCTAGAGGGGCTAAAACAGGAGGATCACAAGTTCAAAGCCAACCTCAGCAATATTGCAAAGCCCTAAGCAACTTAGCAAGTCCATGTATCAAAATTAAATAAATAAATAAATAAATAAAATGAAAAGGGCTGGGGATGAGTCCAATCACTGGGAACCAAAAAAAAAAAAAAAAAACATGTAAAATATCATTGAAATATAAGCAATTCAATACACTATTTAATATTGCTTATTGTAATGTTTAAGAGCCAAAGATTTTTCCATTTAAATCTTGACTTTTTCCACCCACAACTTTGTAAAACACAACACAGAACTTTCAGAAAAATTGGTGAGTACTAACTCTGTGGGTACACATGCTTGTTTTTGTACATCTAACTAGCTTCTGGACATAGCATGTGCCTAAGCTGATAAAATAAGCAAAGTGAGCTGTGAATAATGACAGAATTCAACCAATTCATGAATCGGTTGCACATACCGTGAACTTTGTTCTGTTCACACTTCTGTGTGCCAGGCATGATATCTTCCTAAACAAAACTTTCTTTCAATTCTATAGTGACTTTGACTTCCTCAAGTACTGCATCACAGTGTACAATTCAATTTACTAAATTGTGTAATAAATATGGAAATATTCCCTTAAATATTTCCTTAAATAATTACCTGCAGCATAATATTTTATAAAAAATCTAAATCTCATTCATGAACTGGGAATATTAAGTTTATAGCAGCAGGTCAGGAAGTCCATGTACAAATTAGTAAGATTGTATGCTCATGTTTTGCTTTGTGTCTCCGTCCCTTATCCCAAAACTGAAACACAAACAGACATGCAAACATTTGCTTTAATAGGGTTTTCCCTTCTCTGATGTATTCATGTTTAGATTGTTCAAACAATCGGTCTAAGTTTGCATTATCTCTTCCTTCCCTGTGATACTAAATTTCTAGGAACAAATTCCCATTGTGTGCTAAGAACTGGATTTAGGTTCACCCCACTAACTGTGCCTAGAACAAAGATGTCCATTCTGTGATGGATTCAAATCCTGTAGAAAAAGTTTCCCTAATGATATCAATGTTTAAATTCTCAAATTCTGATAGAGTCTTTGGGTCAATCAATTTGAATTATTTTTCTATCACATATGTTAAGGATCCTGTCTTGTCCACTCAGGAACCTTCTCTAAATCAGAAAATACAATCTTGCTTCAGGAATATCTTATGATATACGGAAATAATTCAAATCTTAGTACTTTAACAGGCATTTAGCACCCTTTCACTTTCCAGTCACATTATAATCTGTTGCTCTGAGTTCAAGTCATACAAGCCTTCCTGATTTTTTTTCCCTTTGCTGTGGAACATTTCTGTTTCTTCTCTCTGGAATCTGTGCTACTTCCTCTATCCAATTTCGTGTATGAAGATCATCTCATCTCTTGCTAGCTTAGGAAAGCAGTTTTGAATGGCATAAAGTAGATAATTTTCTATGCTCACATATTTTTATGTAACCTTACACATTTCTTCCATTGGAGGCATTAAAAATGCAATCACCTAATTAAGTGATTACATCAATTATCATTTAGTTGTTGTATTTCCGAAAAGACTATAAACCCATAAAGGCAAGACCAATATATTTCATTCCACTACCATACTCTTATGCATATAGAATCTGGTGTATGGCACATTAGATAGTTGGTATATCAAAGCAAATGCACACATGGACATACAAGAAAATAGATGGATGAATGGATGATTATTCTGGGCATTATATTTAGAGAGGTAAGAATATTTTCAAAAGGTAATCATGATGACTTTTATAACTAACCCATTAGATTTTAAATAAAGATCAATGAAAAGTGGCGTATTTGGGGACTATCTGGTGAAATCCAGGCAGCTAATTTGAAACTGCATTTTTAAATTTATTTATATATTTATTTATTTTCCTTTCAGGGTAACACCTGTGAACTATTCAGGCTAATTAGCATCACCTGGTGGTGATTGCTTAAGGAGAGCCTACAAATTAAGTTCTTGATTGGATGACTGTTCAAGATCCTTTTTCAAACACCTTCTTTTTCCTTTGTAAATAATCTGTGAATGTTTTTTTTTTCCTTTATTCATTCTCCTTCTCTCATTTGTGGAACTTGAAGATCTGCTTTAGGTTTTTCCTTTGAATCAGCACTAAGCATGCTATCAGTCAAAATCATTTGGCAAAGCACAACGTTGGCCATGGAACAGCAAGAAAGGTTTCAAGGTGAAGGAAGGCAGTCACAGGGCTTGCGGGCCTGGTGCATGTCATTTCTGTGTCCTTCACCCTCGCTGCAGCTCCAGCTCTGTACCCTCCTCTTACCAATTTGCAACTTGCTCTCCAGCTTATCTTGTACACCCATGTGTTTTGGACATGAGGTGAGGAGGTGGAGGAGGGGGAAAGGGAATGTAATAGTAGGTTTGGGAGTGCAGGGGAATTGCAGAAGCAAGAAAATAGATGAGAGCAGCAGGAGGCGGTGGGAAGGCCTGCTGAGAGCAGAGACAGGCAGCATTTATATCCCAACCTTATGTCTCCCAGGCCAGTTTTGGCTCTGTATTCTTCCTTACCACGCTGGTGTTCCCTCTGTCTGGAACGTCCTTGTCACTTGGAATGTTCATATTGTCCTCCAAGACTCAGCTTAAAAATCTCCTCACATTCATGTGAATCAGTCCTGCCTCTACATTCCATTTTATTTTTACCAACTTTAAAATGTGTGTTTTCTTTTTTCTTCAGAGTTCATTCCTAGCGTATTGGGAGTACAAAAGAAGAAAAGGTTTGGGTTTATTCATACATGAATTCTAGGAAGGTGACTGCATATGGCAGATGCTGCATAAACGTTTGTGAAACTAATGCATGTCATTTAAGCCATGGTTTTTTAAGTTTAGTCTCTTACAATAAGGAACAGTAGAAATTGTATGGAGTTTCGGAGTCAATCTCAATTCTTCCCTTTACACTTTGTTTTATGAAATTTCTCTAAATATGTGAGTCTCAGTTTCCTCATGTATAGAAATCAAATAGGTTTTATATGTGCACATATGTATACATATATGTGCATACATATATCTGTATATATGTATATATATTTACACACATACATGTAGTAACTCATGTAGTACACTGACGATTTCTTACATCACACTCTTTCTCCCTTACTCACTCACTTCCTCTTTTTCTCTCATGCTCCACCACCTGATGAACACTACACTAAGTTGAAAGCCCTTTTGTATTACACTTTCCAAATCCAACCTCTTCCCAGGTGGATATAACTATTCCATCTCTATATTCCTGTAGTCCATTTTACTCTGTTAGAGCATTTATTAGCATCTACATAGTAATGATCTAACTACTGATAAATGTTACTCTCAATCCCATTAGATTTTCAACTCCTTGAGGGTCGATCTAAGCCTGAACTATATAAATCTGATATTTGTAGGTCAAAATTATGAAATCTCAATAGTCTTAATAGTTTATCTCTACTGTATGCTATTCCTAAAGCTCATATAGGAACTCAGCTGCTTTTTAACACTTCTTTTGGACCAAATTCTAACCTGAATGGGTCGTGTAACCGTGCCTTCAAGTGCCATGATGGAAAATGTGCTTATTGTATGGCAGGGGACACGGCCATGTCCCTCACCCATCCATTGAAACTGTCTAAACATGTGTCTGTCTTGGAAGGAAGACTGTTTCACAGTTGAAATGATTTGAATGACTGGATTATTTCCTTAATAATATAACTCTTCTTCCTATCACTGCAGCTCAAAGTGTGACTTTCTCAGCAGATCCCATGCTTTTTTCTTCAAAAACATACATGCTGAATTGAGACAGTTGTGGGAAAGGCAGGAGGATGGGACAGAGGGAGGGGCTGAGAGAGACATTTTGTCTGACTTTTGAGGATAGGGGGTTCAGAGTTAATGAACCAGCCAATTGCATGGCCCTCTGGTTCCTTATTGGAAATGAGTGTTCAGCACTCCAAGTACAAGATAGTAACCAGCTATGTAAAAATCATACATGACAAAAGAACTATCAAAATATATGAATGCTGAAAATGTGCAGTTTGAACAGCTTCATCTGTAATTATGCAGGTACACAAATCAGCAAAAGCAGCTGTTTGGGGGACTTGCATTTCATTGACTTCAGATTAGCCAAGATTTGAAAAGGCATTCATTGACTGTGACATTGCGCCCGTCTTTTTCATCCCTGAAAGACTGTTCCGTGAGACACTGTTATGATTCAAATGTCATTCACACTGGAGTAGCAGGAACAAAGCAGTATTTCCAGTAGAAGAAGATCTAATTAAGAGAATAATATTTGCTTATTGTCAGCACCTAATTAGTTTCTGCTGTATTCGTGTTTATAAAGGTAGCTGTGTTATAATTACAGTTCAACAAGAAGTAGTTATGTAATATGTCCCATTGCAGAAAATATAGCAAAGATACTTGAAGGTCTTCTCCTTTCTTCCTTTATACACACCAACACATACACAATAGAGATATCAAATGGTTATATTTCACTCTTTTCTTCACAATGTGAGACACACACTAATAAGTTCAGTGAAGGGAAGGAAAAAAGTACTATTATTTTACCACTCAATGAATCTGAATTCTATCGCATATAAGACTGTGAAGACAGGGGTTATTAAAAGTTCACTGTATGCTTTATTGCATTTTAAAAATGATGCTTCTCTGTCTTGCTCATCTTCTCTTGCAAGCATGCTCTCTGCAAAGGGATGGTAGAAATCTAGTAAGATAAAAATGACATAGACAAAAATTGCAAATCTATGCAGAAAGACTCAAATTATAATGTTATTCTGTGTTAATGGGGCAGGAAAGCTGAGATCAAAGATAATCAATTATTTTTCTGTTCTTGTATCTCGAAAGAGTATTTTGATCATGCCAATTCACTAACATCTCTTTAAGAATTTTTGTTAATTTCAATCAGGAACAGAAAGAACCCTTCACATAGCATCTCTCCAAATTCTCAATCTTTTTATCTCACATTTCTTTACTATTCAAACTTAAAACAGTTTAGTGCAACAGCAGCAGACAGGAATATAGGTGTTCTTTCAAATGAGCCTCGATATTTCAGGTATTTAACCAATTAGAATTTTCCTTTTTCTTCATGAATGTGTAAAACGAGCGTGTTCCTCGTTGCCTTGTGACTTGTCTCCACATGACGATTTAGGTCCCAGGCTGATCTCAAGCCTCACATTCTGTTCTTAGATCTTGCTTCTAAACAAAACAACAACAACAAAAAAAGACAATAGACAAGAAAAATACATTTCTTGGGTGCTGGAGCAGTGGCTCAGGGGTTGCAGTGCTTGCCTGGCATACATGAAGACTCAAGTTTGAACCCCACCACCATGAACGCAACCAAATTTTGCAGCAATGAAAGCCACATGAAAAATTAAATAAAATTGATTCTTTCTCTCTCACTGTCCCTCTCTTTTTAAAAAAACATACACTTCTTAAAACTCTGGCCCAGAAGTGACATGCATCATTTAAATTTGCTTTTCATTGATAAGAACTCAATCACAGCACCTGTGTCTAGGAACCATAATTCTTTACTGGGTAACCTTCTTCCAGTGCCAATTCCAGACTGGGAAACAGGAAACTGCTATAATCCCAACCATCCTTTCCACATCATTCCTTCGAAGGATACTGGTACATTATTTTATTCCACTTCATTTGTGAATTTCCACTCACTCTTCAAACTACTTTCAAGCATTACTTCTCTCCACAGTCATCTGAAATCTTCCAAAACAAGACAAGAATTTGCAACTTCTTTACATCAATAGCATCTTGAAATCTTTCTAGCAGAGCAGAGGAATGCTTCTGTACAACTGCTTATCTGTCTCTCACGGTCAAGTCTAGTATGATTTCTACTCATTTTTCCACTCACACTATGAGCTGCTTCATCTTCCTCCATTGCTTCAACTATTATTAAAGACTTGCTGTCTTCCACATGTTTGCCTCTAGCATGATGCTTCCTTTAGATGTTTCAGCTCATGTAGCAATGTCTACCTGGGGATATTCAATGAATATATTTGTTGTTACATTTCAAACCACCTCAAAATTTAGATAAAAAGTAATTATTTTAGTTTCCTCTGGATTTTGTGGGTTAGAATCTAGACAGTGGTCAGGGTAGGAATCTCCTCTGTGCTCCAGAGTAAATGGGGCCCTCAACCAGACCAACTTGAATTTTTGGAGATGGCGCATTTTGATTAACTGGGCCCATATGATTACACTCTCAATTCTGACCCTCAGTTGGATTATTTCACTTTTTTTTTGTTGCTTTTACTAAGCCTGGAATTTACCATATTGGCTTATTTGCACACCTATCTAACAATACCATAGAGAAAATTGATAATCAATCCCGCTCTCCTCTTTCTCTCTATGAGTCATGACTATAAACATCTTGGTTATAACCACTATCTTTCCTGCTTGTGACTCTGACGCACATTCCAAGGATAAATAAAATCATAAAAATGATTCAAGCTTTGGTTCCAGACACTGATTAATGGACAGTCTCTTTGCTGATGCTTGGAATGTTAATATATTTTAGGAAATATCTAGGACATTCCAGTTGGCCACAGCCCAAATTGTTGAACTTAGCATATTACCCCATCATCCTGCCTTGGATGTGGGGATTCTCCTGTTTTGTAGCCAACCAATAAATGCTTCTGTCTATAAATTCCTGATAAGTTGTATTTTGTGCAATCCTGGATTGTGCTGCCTCTTTCTTCTTCAGTTCAGAATGTTCCACCTTTGGTAGCAAGTCCTCTTATACCTGGTTTTCCTGCCCCTCTCAGTGCAGCAGAAGATTCTCAGGATACCAGAATTTTCTACTAAGCTGCACAGATTCTCCAGAGTGATTTTTCAAGTACCCCAGAATGTCATTTCTGCATTTTATGGTTCAAATAAGACAATAAGGTGAGCATAAATTCAAAGGAAATGAAATTAGTTTTCTCCTTTTAAAGGGAGGATTCCCAAAGAATTTGGAACCATTGATTGTCAGTAGAGGCCACCCTCAGGTGGTAAATTACTCCAAAAACAAAGTAGAATTACACCCTCCAAAACTCCACAAAATTCATCTCCTTATGGTATTGGCCAAAGTCCAGGATCTTATAGAGGTACTCAAGGCCAGATATAGAAAAATATCTCCATCAGTGATTCACCAAGGTGATTCCTCCTGTTCTAGAGACTGTAACTAAAGAGATTGATTTTTATATCCCAGATATGCTGAATGAAAAATAGTGATGCGGTTGGGATGAATTTCCATGGATCTATGCTTTATCATTCTTGATTGCCAAAGAAGATGTGATTAAAATTCACATTTTCAACTTGCTTCTTGACTTCTGAACATTTGGTGGTCCAAAGTCTATTTTGTATAATTTACTGTCTCTGTCCTTTATTCAAAAATGGTAATATTTCTACTAAGTTTGTTCTATATTTTGTTCTATACATTCTTTCATAGGACTTTTTGAAGAGTTTAAATTTTCTGGAATATACTATCTCACTTGAAGCCTTTTTTTTCTGAGAGAGAGAGAGAGAGAGAGAGAATCAACTTAATTTAGTTTTTCATCTGGTTTTCATTGCTCTGACACTCAGTTGTATATGTGATAGTGGGTTTGAAGCTTGGTCCTCTCGCATGTCAGGCAAGTGCAATACTACTGAACTACCACTCCAGCCCTTACTTGAAGTCTTTACAAAAATTAAAGTCTATGCTCAATATCATTTTGTACTTAGTGAATGTTTTAATGGAAATCAGAGACAAAAAACAGTTTCATTTTAGAGTCAAGAGAATTCTTACTCCTTTGTGGTTCCTCTATTATCTTGAAAACTCAATAGTTCCTTCTTTAATTTGATATTCTTTTATTGTATTTTAGTCTAGTAAGTTTGAAGAATATACTTCACCTGCACAGACCCCCGTAAGATCCAAGAGTCAGTCAGTTACTCTTTCAATTTTCCACATTTTCTAATACAACATTATAATCAAACCTTCTGCCATGGAGTGACAACTATCTCTTTCTCCAGTCTCCATGACACTTCCTCATTGTTCTTCAGTCTCTGCTTTGTGCTCTTGTTAGGGAATTTCTGGCTTCCACCCACTATTTCAAAGTCCATGTCACATATTTTAAATTTTTATTATGGTGGCACATCATTTCCAGATAACAAATGTGGCTGAGGTCAACTGTTGGTATGTTACAAAGAACTCCCAAATTCATGCCTAGTGCAACAACTGTTTTGCTACGCTCAATGTGTTCAGATCTGGGATTTGGATAGTAGTTAGTAAGGAAAATGATTTTCTGCTTTGCTGATACTTAAACTCTTAACTGGGGCAGCCCAATTAGCTGGAGTTGGGAAAGTCAACTTGAGGAAATCCCTGATCCTTCAACATTACAACTTTAGCTCCTCCTTTGGTCTCAAATGAGGTTCTAACTGGGTAAGGATTTCCTCCCATTTTGAAATATACTCTAATTTTACCTTAGTAATCCAGATTTGTA
>PVKS010029334.1:0-25466 GCA_004027875.1 Aplodontia rufa | reverse complement strand
ATGTTAGACAAGATTTCACTTTATGTGCTAACAGAAATCCAACTTCAATTTAGTAAAGGCATTTATTGAATAGATTGCCTCTCATACAGGAAAACTCTGGGAGGTGAATAAAGCATCATTTCAATTAAATGAAGAGACAAAGAAAGATGACAGGTAGATATATAGGTAACAAACAGACAGATGGGTAGACTCACCTTTCATCACATTGTTCCCACTGTGGTTTGGTTTGGGATGGTTTTCAGTGTGTTCCCCAGGGGCTCACATGATGGATGTTTGGTCCCAGTGTGGCTTGATTAAGAGTTTGGTAGAATCTTTAATTTGGTCCTAGTGAGAGGTAACGAAGTCATTTGGGGGTCTCATCCAAAGATAAGATTAGTATAGCTCTTGCAGGACCAGGCTGGTTCCTATAAGAGGTTATTACTCTTAAAAAAAATATGTGAGCATCTCCCTTGCAGGTCTTTGACTTCCTGTCCTTCCATGTTTTCTCTTCTAAACTTGCTCTCACCATTGTGATGCCACCAGCCATGAAGTCTGCACCACAGCTAAGTAGATGCCAGCACCACCATGCCCTCCAGCCTCCAGAACCTCTTTCCTTTATAATAGTACCCACCCTCATATATTTTGTTACAGCAACATAAATGAACTAGGAGAATCACTCCTATGGTGGTGGTGGTGGGGTGATGTATGTTTCCTGCAGGTCAAGAATAAAAGCTGTCCCCTACATCCCCAGGATGTGTTGCAGCAACCTTATCAGAATCCAGAATTCCACTCTCTGATTTAATTCCCACCTCCACCACTTACTAATTATTTGGCCTCAGTATCCCCATCCATAGTTAAGTTTAATGGTTGCACCTGTCTAGTAAGAAGAATTAAGACATGTGGCATGCTTATAAGGGTAATATGTCTCCACGCTGTAAAGCGGTGTGGAATTTACAGAGCTTTGCATAAAGTGATTTATACTTCAGAAAGCTCATAATCTTATTTAAAAGTGAGCCCTAAAGGAGTCTCCTACTAAGCCATTCACACCTATGGTATCCTTTAAGCATGACAACTAAGTGCTACAAGAACAAAGATCCAAGAGGATTCCAGGACAGAAGAGGAAAGGGTTCAGAGCTGTCCAGGGTAAAACTTACCTTGGCCACAGGCTCTATGTCCTTTGCCACTAGACCAGCAGTAAGAGCCACACCACTCTCAGAAATGGCCCTGTGGAAGAGGTTCTTGGCCAGGGGAGATAACACCTGGAAGAGAAGTGAGCAGGATGAGATTTATGCTTACAAGGTGAAGGTTAGTGACGTGCATGCTCTTTAAGGATCCCTCCAACTGCACTTCTGCCCATTCACCTGCAAAAATCTAGCACTCTATGGACAGGAAACATTTTCACCTACTCTGCCCTGCTTCTCTACCCATCATGGAGCCCACCTTTCCTAAGAGAAACTCAATAAGATGAATACATTGCCCAGTGTGAGGAACAGAATGGGAAGTGTGTGGCACATGACAATCACGGTGATGGAAAGTATTTGGAAAACAACTAGGCAATTCGTAGCCACAAAATACATGTGGTGTTTCCATTACTCAAAATTTATCTTAAGAAGGGGCTGGAAGGGTGGCTCAGCAGTTAGGGTGCTTGCAGTAGGTGAGTTCAAACCCCAGCACCACATACACAACAAAGTGTCCAAGCAAGAAAAGTCACATGTAAAACTAAATAAAATTCATTCTGTGCCCCCCACAATGTCCTTCTCTCTGTAAAATAATTTTAACCTAAGAAAATTGATTGTATAAAAAAATAGAGCAGGAAGTATAACACTGTGGTAGAGCAATTGCCTGCTAAACCCAAGGTATTACAAAAGGAAAATAAAAGAAATCATGAAGGTGTGCAGAAATATCTAAAAAGTTCATGCATTACAACATAGTAAAAATTTGGAAGTAACCCAAGGTCCAATATTATGAAATTGAGAAAACAATTTTCATTCTTATAATGGAATGTGATACAATTATAAAAGATAATATTACATAAGAATGCATCATGCTAAAGAAAATATTTATGTTACTCTAATATATTATGCAAGCTTTTGTTAAATAAAACAACATGGGAGACTGGAGGAGTGGCTCAGCAGTTATGGTACTTGCCTGGGATGAATGAGGACATGGGTTTGAACCCCAGAACTACATAAAAAACAAACTGTCAGAGTAATGACAGCCACATTGAAAACTAAATAAAATTTATTCTCTCTCTTTCACTGTCCCTCCCTTGCTTAAAAAAATAAACTAAAACAAATCAACATGGTTAGATGACAGAGGGAATGGATAAAGATGATACATGAATAGATAAATAGATGATAGCTAGATGATAGATACACTGTAGGAAAAGACTGGAAAACTACATGTCAAATGTCCACAGTCACTATCCTTTGGTTGTGGAATCATGGATAACTATTTTCTTCTTTATATTATTTGCACATTTACTTTCTCTTCTATCTAAAAAATATATAAAGGTTTTCCTCTGATTTTTCAGCTATGAAAACAATACAAGTTTGGAAAATATAGTGACATCATCATGATGCTTTGTTCAACTGTGTCTCACAGGAAGGTTTCCTAGGGCTCCTAGCACCACCTACACTTCCCGCAGTGTCTTTCCAGCTCCATTCTCCTATCAACAGGAAATATCAGGACCCCAAGTTATATCTGTGACCCCTCCCGTTGACTCATCCTTCCCCTGTCACCTTGTACTCCTGCTTCCTCTCACCCACCTCCCATAGTGCATACTGATCCACAGACCCAGAGACTGCTGCCCTCAGCATGGATATGCCATCAGGCCACCTTCAAGGAAGCCCCTGCCTGCTCTCAGTGCACCAGCCTTCTCAACATGGAGCTCTACCTTGGAGAAAAGGATCCTTTATCTAAATTATACCTTGGCCCTTTCTTGCTATAATTTATACCCAACCCCACTTTGCAAAATGTGAGGTGAGCCCTAATGTCAAAATGACTAGGGAGGAGAAGGAGAACCCAGTCCATGAGAGGAGGAAAGTCACTATTGTAGAACAAGTGGGAGAAGCTTCAGGGCCCAGCACATAAAGTTGAGCTCTGAGCTTCCTGTAGGCCAAAGAGAGTTTGGGCCTTGACTCTGCACCACCTGAGGCTGTGCAGTGAGCACAATCAACCTTTAATTCAGGCCTTGTAATCACAGGTGCCTATCGCTGAATCAGTTGGTCCCCAAGAGGACCCATCAGCAGCTATATCAAGCCCAGGGGTAATGTAGGTCCCAGGGACACTTACAAGAAGAGAGACACTTTCTCCTCCTGCTGACTCTCCAAAGATGGTCACTGAGCTGGGGTTCCCTCCAAAGTTGGCAATGTTGTCCTGGACCCAACGCAGAGCAGCCAGCTGGTCCAAGTGACCCCAGTTCCCCCGGCTGTGTTCATCCCCTGTGCTGTAAGATAGCAGGATAGGGAGGGCATAGAGATGTCATGGCAGGACTCTCAAGACTAGGGATGAGCTGGGGCTCTACATCCCTGATGCAGGGGTCTTCACCTGCCATTCAACCCTTCAGCATTGTTCTGCATGGAGTCTACTTCATTCTTCCAGTGATATTGTACTGAGTGAGCACCTACTATGTGTTCCACAGTGGTCTAAGTGCTGAAACACATCTGGGAAACAAACAGGCAAAATCTGACTACACTCAGCTCACACAAACAAACAGATGCAAAGAGAATATAATATCAGCAAGGGAAAGTGACATCAAGAAGAAAATACCATGTAAAGACATGGGAGCGGGGAAATGGCGAGATGATTCCAATCTCATGACCAGGGAAGGCCTCTTTGGGGTAGTGGCATTTGGTGTAGATCAGAATGAAACAATCCCAGGAGGCTGTAAGTGTCCACAGAAGGAAATTTTGGGGAGGAGAAGAAATAGGCGCAAAGTCCCCAGGGCCAAGGGAATGGAAGAGTGAGCGCAGCTGGTGTGAAGGGCAGCTTTAGAGACGGTGCTCCGTGGGCCTTGGCAAGGACTTCTTTGTTATCACCAGTGACCTGTGAGCCCTCAGCAGAGGCAGGATGTGTCCCAACCTTTGCCTCACATGATCACTCTGGCTACTGTGGAACAGCCACCACATCTGAGTCACAAGTTACAAATATGGGATACTAACCTTAATCTAGGGCTGTGAACCAAGAAGTGGTGAGAGTGGCTGGATTCTGAGCATAGTTAATAGGAGGAGCCACGAGGATTTACTGGTCTGGATGTGGGGAGTGAGGGGAAAAGAAAAAAAATAAAAGAAAGAAAAACATCCAGGCTGCCTCAAGCCTTAAACCCGAGTAACCAAGAGGATGGTGCTACACAGAGGCCATGTGGGAACTGCGGGAGAGCCTGTGCTCAGGGAATGGTGTGGGCATCAGGGGCTGAGAGTGTCATTGTGAATTGAGAGGTACCCTGTGGACAACCATAGGAGATAGGAAGAGGCAGCTAAAGGTGGCATCTGGGTTCAAGGGACTGGGGGCACAACTTGTGAAAGTGCTGCTGGGAGCAGAGGGTGACACTGAGGCCTGAGGACAGGAAGGGAAAGGGCCAGTGAAGGAACTGAGAAGGGAGGTGGGAGGTGACTATGGGTCAGGAGACAGTGACACTTCAAAAAGGTATGGGTGTGGTGATCTGCTTGGCTGCTGTTGTAGGTCGCTTAAGGTGGAGGGGGAAGCACTGATGGAGGTCATAGTCAGCTTTTTGGAGAACAGCCTGGCTGCAGGGACCTCTGAAACCTGCCAGCACCAGCACTGAGATCTCTCCATGGTGCTACGTCTTCCTTTAATAGAAGATGTGTGACATTTAACCACTGGGCTGTGTGCTCAGGGCCATCAGAGCTCTGCAGTGTGCTGGGGCAGCACAGGTGGGAAGAGAAGGAGTATTTCAGAGATACCTGAACAGGATGCCTGGGTCCTGAAGGAGGATTAGAATTTGACCACTAGAGCAGGAGTCCCAGGCAAAGGAAAGGAAAAGCTTGGAAGCAAGTGGAGAAGTGTGACTGGTGAGAGAGCAGGAGGGCAAGGTCTAGTAACGAAGAGATTTGGGTGCTTTGAAGTACCTCAGCAAGGACGCCATGAGCAATGGGTAGAGTGATGATGAGAATGGAGTCCTAGCTTCTTTGCTTTGGAGGCTTTTGGCCTTGAGTGTGGTTTGTCTTCCAAGGGTTCATGTGCTACAGTGTGGTGGCAATGTTAAGCAGTTATAGAACCTATAAAAGATGAAGTCTATTGAAAGGTGATGAGGTCACTGGGGTGCAGCCCTTAGAGAGATTAAAGTAGAGCTTGTGGGACACTGGTTAGCTTTGGAGAGGGTGAGTTGCTACAGAAAGAGCAAGCCTGCCCCTCTTGCTGGCTTCCTGTCTCACTATGTAATGTTCTCTGAATACACAGATCCCCTTTATGTCCATCTCGCATGTTACAATGCAGGTAAGCAGGCCTTCCATAAAGGCCAATCCAATGAAGGCCATTAAAGCTGTGCATGAGGTAAACTTCTTTTATTTATATTTACCACCATAGCTATTTTGTTATTTCAACAGAAAGCACACTAATGAAAGGGTTAATGTGCACAGAGGAGAGTCCTAAATCTTACCTGAAGAATCCCCAGATGCTCAGGCGGTACTGAATGGTCACCACCACCACATTTTCAAGGGCAGCAAGGGACAGTCCATCATAGGAGGATGCCCCACCCAACACCAGTGCTTCTCCATGGATCCACACCATCACCTGGACAAGAGGGACACAACTTTACTAGTTATGGGAAACAGAATTAGAGTGGACCTCGGAGGTTTGTTTCCTTACATCTTGGCTATGTCTCACAGAGGCCATTAGCAAAGTCCACCACAGCCCAACAAGGTTGCAAAAGGCTGTCTCTCTCCTCCTCAACTCCCCCAGCTGGGGCCCAGGGACATGTGCCATGTCTTCCCAAAGCTCTTAAAAATGATACATCATCAGAGGAACAGCAAAAACCAAGGACACTGTGTTCTCCCCAACACTCTAGGGTCCTTGCACCTGCACCACTGAGCCAACTGACATACGCAAGAGGCAGAGCTTGTATTTCAGCTTCATGTGAGATAACTAGTGTGGAATTAATCTTTCTTGTGCAGGAATGATTATCTTGGCAATCACAACCCCATCCCCCATGGTGACCCTTCCTAAGTGCCTGCCTCTGCCTCCTCTGTACATTCACATGCTACCCACTCTCCTAAGAACACCTCACATCCAACTTCTCCAGGAAGCCTTCAATCATTTGACAGATGTTATCTGAAAGTCTACCATGTGCCAGGTACTGGGATAAGCTAGAGGGTAATCATAATTAAACTGGTAGATTTCCAGACTGGTATAGCCACTCTGGAAAGCAGTGTGGAGAGTCCTCAAAAAAATTAAGGATGGATCCACCATATCATCTAGCTGTCTCTCTTCTGGGTATTTTCTCAGAGGTGTTAGAATCAGTGACACAGAAAAATCTATGTTCGAAGCATCTCAATTTACCATAGCTCAATTATAGAACCAACCCAGATGTTGGATGAATGGATCCAAAAGCTCTGGTATGTATATATATATATATATACACACACACACACACAATGGAGTTCTACTCAGCTTTTAGAAACAATGAAATTGTGGCCCTTGAAGGTAAATGGATGGCAATGGAAGAAATCATGCTGAGTGAATTTAGCCTAACCCACAGACTCAAGAGAGAAATGTTTTCCCTCATTTGTGGAGGCTAGAGCAAAATCCAATCTTTGGTAAAAAGTTGTCAAAATCATGTATTAGACCCAGCAAAGGCATAGCAACACATAATCTAGGGGAACCATAGACATGTAGCGGCAGAAGAGTGAGTAGATTTGCGGGAAGATAGAGGTTTTATAGGTTCTAAATCATTTAATTCTAGAAAATTCACAATCTAAGCATATAATTGGCTTCTAGGGGTGAAATATAGAAAAATTAAGAGACTGGGGTATAAGTGATGTGGGGGTAATTATGATCTAAGAAAAAATGCATATCATATTGTAAATTTATATGCATTTATGATTGTACAATAACTCAACTCCTTAATAAAAAATAGAAAAAGCAATTCACAGTTCTTAGCTCCCGCATTTAAAAAATTAACATATCAGGGAAGGGAAGAAAATGAACAAAATAGCATTATAATAATACTCATAATAAAAAAGAGCTAAAAACGTGAACCATGTACCAAGCACTGTTCTAATTTCTTTACAATAAACTATCCTCAAGGTAAACACTAACATTGTCTCATTTAACAATTAATATGAGGATTCACCTGCCCCAAACACCCATGGCTAACAAATGGGACAAGCAGGGCTTGAATCAGACTGACAGGTCCTGGAGCCCACATGCTGAGCTGTCTGATTCTCTGCAGCCCAGGGACACAACACAGTGAGTCCACAGGATTGTAGGAGGAAGGTCCCCACTGCAGCTCTAACTCCTGCTCCAAGAGTGTTTGCTCTGTGTGCTCAGCCAGTGCTGAGATGAAGCTCCATGGTCATCACTGGGTACTCACAAGAGAGTTTTCCCACTTAAGGAAAGTCTGAGAGAAATTGCCCAAGTCTCTCAGCCCAGCCAAGGCGGACCCAGGATCTAAATCCAGACCATATACTTCTAGAAGTTGTGTCCACGGCTGAAGGTCTCCTGCGTCAGGCTCCCAGAGTCAAATTTCTACTGCTCACAAGATCTCTGCCTGCCTCCAGGGAGGAGCTGAGTCAGGGTCATCTGAGTGAAGGCCAAGCTCAAGGGCTGGTCAGCAGACATGCTGAATAAGGCAGGACAGGTCTGTGCAGACAGACAGACACAAGCTCTTGAAGGCAAAGGATACTGGGAATGTGTCACGCTACTGCTTCCTCTAAGCCCAAAGGTTAATCAAGCGTATGCAGTCACTGAGTATATAATAGAAGAATGAAGGAATGAATGAATGAATAAGTGAATGAATGAATGAATGAATAAGTGAATGAATGAATGAATGAATGAATAAGTGAATGAATGAATGAATGAATAAGTGAATGAATGAATGAATAAGTGAATGAATGAATGAATAAGTGTATGAATGAATGAATAAGTGAATGAATGAATGAATGAATAAGTGTATGAATGAGGAACCCTTGTCCCCACCTCCTTGTGTCTAACAAAGCAAACATGAGACCCACTTCCAGTCCCAGGTTCAATCCTCCTCCCCCACTCCTATTGCTCTTGGGAGACTGGCTGGGTGCTGATCCCCCTCTTTCTTCCAACCCAAGTATGACTTCTTTTCCAGCAGACTCGCCCACTCTTGGCTGCACCTGGCCATCTGGGCCATCTCTGGCCCTTCCTTTTGATGGGAAATGCTGACTCATTGGGCATCAGCCTGTGCAAAAGATAATTGGAGATGGAGATGAGCTACGATTAAACCCAGATGTATGGCCTCAGGCAAAGAAAGTGCTTCTAAAGTTTTCCCAGTCTGTGCCTCACCACCCATAGCTCTGTCAAGGGACAGTGACAGTTTTCAGGGGACAGTGGAAGTGGTCACAGGTCATATAATGTAGAAAGGTGACAAATGCCCCATTTCCTAGTCTGTGCTCAGGGACATTAGTTTAAAGATGAGAAAGACCTGAGCTCCTGACCTGTCACCCTTCTTTGTGGCCTTCCTTGCCCCATCCAAGAAAGGGGTTGGCTGTTCAATTTTCTCTAAGATTTCTTCCAGCTCTAACTGGAAAATCATGTTTTCCTTGTCCTATTCTGCCCTCATTTCCTTCTGAATGCACCCAGGGACCCCAGACACTGGAACTCGCAAATCTTCCCAAGTGGGGCCGTGCTTACTGGCAGCCTACTCTTCTTCTTCAAGTCTGCAGGAGTGTAAATGTTGAGGTAAAGGCAGTCTTCAGAAAACGTGACAGTAATTTTCTCCTCTCTATTGGTAGAACTATAGGAGATCGCCTGCCCCTTCACTTTATCTTGAGAGCACCTGGGAAGGGAGAAAGAAGAGCTCAGACACTCAACCAGATGGAGGCTGGGGCCAGACCTTATACTGGGCCTGGGTTTAAGAATCTAAATGGAGTTTCTATCACCAGGTGTAGACACAGGAGTGGGGAGAGGCTTTTCAGAGTTCCTGGTGGGATGATTGGACTCTCCAGTGTCTCCTGAGACCATGCAGAGTGGGAAGGACTTAGACTTTATCTCCTTCCAAGAGCCTATGGGACACCCTGAGCCAAGCAAAGGGGCCTTTACTCACAGACCCTGGGAGATACAGTTCCCACACTTCCAGGACATGGTCTGCACAAACTTTTGGACTGCAGAGTGCCTGTTATGTCACTAGGTAACCATGGGAGAACTGCAGCAACCAACATGGAATACATTTAGCCTGAATCAGGCTGGGGGTGGCATCTTTGTGCAACCTCAGCATAACCTCAGTCTAGTTTGCTTTAGTCACTGGTGTGCTGGGTGACCTTGATTGAATTCCTCTCCTGTTCTGAGTCCCAGTGCTGGGTATAAATGAGGAGAAAACATTCCCTAAGGGTCTTGCAGCTCTGGCATGTTAGGAAAATATCATGAACCTATCCCAGGCAATCACTGTTGGCTGCCCTGATAAGAGGTCTCCAGAATCCAATATAAATAGAATTGGTAACATTATTGAGTCCTATCAGTGTACCAGGTACTGATTTAAATTAGTCTCATTTGGCTAATTCAGTTCAGCCTCAAGGCAAGGGAGTCTTATTTTCCCCATTTTACAGAGCAGAAAATATGAGTCACAGTGAGGTTATACCATGTGTCCAAAGTCACGTAGCCAGGACAACAATGCTATGAGGTGCTTACATTTCCAAGTACATTTAAGCAAACTTTCCCAATCTTAAAGGGCCCAGAAGACAGGCATTGCTGTCCCCAGTATGCAGAAGAGGTAACTGAGGCACACAGGTGCCAGAGGACACAACAGACAAGTGGCAGGAGTGAAGCCAGAAAAGACATCTTCCATGTTTCTATTCTCAGGAATTATTCCTAGATTGCCAAGTACAATGAGCATATGATGCAAAAGTACAGAAACTCAAATGCCAAAAGACAGGAAAAGAGGTCTCTCTCAACAGTATTTAGGCAAAAAAAAAAAAAAAAAGAAAGGCTAAAATGACACATATCTTTGTTATAATTATTATATTACTATTTTGTTACCCAATTGCCCAAAAGCATTCTTTCAACAAACTCAAGCATTTGTAAGGATCTGTGCCATGGAGCTCTTGATATAGCAGTGGAAGGAATATTCATAATAGGGATATTTATTTAGGAAAATCTCACAAGAGATTCATACTCATTGACTCAGAAATTCCATTCCTGGAACTTACACTAAAATATCCATAAATATTTGTAATGATTTAGCTACAAGATGTTCTTTATGGTGTTGCTGATAATGTCAAAAACATCAAAACCAACTTAATGACCTCAAAAAGGACATGGAGTACATCAATTGCATTTCAATTCTAAATTTAATGCAGCTATTTAATGTCAGATTGTGATATTTAAAGGCATAAAACAAATCTGATGATCAATGAGTAAAGTAGTCATTCAAACTCTCTGTCTGTATGATCCATTTTCAATATGGGAAGTCTGCAATGGGTGAGATTGAAACAAATCTCCACTATTAACAGCATATTTCCTGGACAGTGAAATTGCATGTGGTTTTAAGTTTCTTACCTTTGCTTCTATTTCCTAACTTATTTGCAACATGTATGTACTACACTTGCAATCAGGAATTTAAACTACTGAATATTATATTTTTAAAGAAAGGAGTGGAAAGAAGGCAGCCAAAAATGAGATCCTGGACATTCCCAAAAGTACCTCAATGAGGAGAAAAAGAATATCAAAACTGACACTTGAAGGTGTCTGGAATGCTCAAGAACTATATGTTGAGTAAGGACCTCTAGAAATCCCTGAGTGGTCTGGACTGTGTCAAGGCTCTGAAGTGTTCTTGAGGATTCCAGAAGAAAGTACAGCCAATCAGAGGATTGCTTCCACCTCTTCCTGCAGCACTGTGAGGAAAACAGCCACTGAGAGATGCCACCCCACTTACATAGCAGGGTAAGAGGTGATGTTCTTTACGAAGCTCCATGGCTCTGCAGGCTGTGGGGCAGCAAACCGCAGGGATCCAAGAGGGGGCTTGGCAAAAGGGATTCCAAGGAAAGTGGCCACAGGCTGTGCATATCCTTCCAGGCTGACGTACTTCCCGAGGACTTTGCCATTTACGGTGTCCACAACAGGTGGTGAGGATGGGTGTCTAGCTGGACATGCGGGGAAAATGAGGACATTAGAGAGGAAAGGCTAGACTTGGGTTCCCAGTGGGTTTTGCCACATTCTAGACATGTGACCTTGCAAAAGTGCCCTAAACCTTCTAGGCATCAGTTTCTTTCTATGTAAAATAAGGATGAGGAAATTGATCAACCCCACTAAGAAGGCTTAATGAAGGAATAAGTTGGAACTGAGGTATAAATGTATTCAGATTCAAGTCAACGAAAAATAGAGAACTTCTGGGAATGAACAGGGCCTTGTTTGTTCCTCCTGCAAGCATGTATCCATGAGGATCCTGGTGCTGAGCTGCATGCTGGTGAAGAGAATGAATAAGAGGGAGCCCTATTCTCAGCAGGGATGAACTAGCGGGGAGAAGGAGCTGCACATTCTTGACCTGATGATGGGAAGAAAGAGGCTGTGTCCTGGTGGGGGGACCAGGGAGGGGTTATGAGAGTTAGAAGTGCGAGCTAGGCCTTCTGATCATTGGATTCACATGCAACTGGGAATTGCAGAGGGGATGGAAGAATGAGGGAAAATGGAATATGGGGATAAAGCAGGAATAAGAGAAAGTGCAGAAGCTCAAGCACAGCAAAACCCAGGGCCTTGCTGGGAATTGGTGAGTGGGCTGTGGACGCAGATTAGTCCACGTGGAGTGGAAGGATACTCTGGAACGAGGAGGTGCATGGCAGGGAAGGCCTCAAATGCCAGGCTAAGGGATTGGGTTTTATTTTGTGGACAAAAAGCAGCAAACAATTCCAAAGTAAAGGACACAATGAGATACTAGAATATTCTGCCAGCTGTAAGCAGGTCATTTATAAGTAGAAAGATACTGGGCATCAGTTTCATGTTTACTCCATTTCCTCCATTCTTGTGCAGAGGAAAAGTATCGGTCACCTCCCTACAGCTTCCTCACCAGGCCTCGTTCCACCTGCTGTGAGGCCAGAGTACTATCCTGATCCATCCTTATGCAGGCGGATTTCAGGCACTCGACCATGGGTGCCCCTGTAGTTTTCTCTTTTCTGGCTTCAAAAACCTGAATGTCTGAGAGTATGTGTCACAGGACATGGTTACTGTCGTCCTGACCTCCATTGATGACCCGCTCTGGATACAGACAATATGTCAACATCTCCCTCAAACGTGTGGCCAGAAAAGAAAACAATAATCTAGATATGTTGTAAAAGAAGCACTCCTTGGAGTGTCTTTATGGGAAATCAATTTACAAAAGAGTATCCAGGTCTCATAGTTTCACATTGTGCACACTTAGGCTGTTTTTTTGTTCTTGTGGCTGATTATTAAAAATAAGACCACGGTGAAATTTGTGAGAACATGGAGACATAGTCACCAATTTACAATGTTTTGACTTATGGCTCCTTTTAATCTAAGATCATGTGTTCACTAGGAATAACCCTGCACCAAAGAGGAGAACCAAAAACACTGGAACTCTTATGCAAATCATATTACAGAAATTGTCCATGCCTCATGTTATTAAGAGTTAGCTCCACGCATCTTTGCTTTGGTCATGTGACTATTTGTTACCAAGCTGTCCTTCCAGAGAAGCTTCTGCATGGAGAGGCCCATGGATGCAGGCACCGCAGGTTGCTTTTTTTCTGGTGCATGTTTGATTTCTGCACTGAAGATAGATCTCTTTCGTATAGTTAGCAGAAAATTTTTATGGGAATATAAATGAGGAATTTGTAGGAAGACTTGGTTTCTAACCAGATGTAAGGTTGTGTAGGGGAAAGAAGGTTGAAGAGCAGGTGTGTAATGCTGGTTCCACTGTGGACAAGTTCACAGGGGGAATCAGTGGGACATCCTGGCAAGATGGCACCTCCAGATTGGAGGAGTTTCATGAGGGAACAGGAGATCATCCACTTGAAGGTGAAGGTTCACACCATGGATGTGTGTGACATCACTGCACGGGTCAGGGAGACAGGAGCAAGGAACTGAGAATACAGCATAGACGAACCTTCAGCTGTTATCAGCAGCACCACCTGAGTGGTAGCAGGAGGAGGGTGCAGCACCAGGGCAGCCCAGGGAGAAGATGGCAAGGACAGGAAGAGTGTTGTTTTTAAGGAGGTGAAGGAGGGTGAACTCTGAGCAGAAATTCCTGCATGTGACCTGTAGACACTCAGTTTTACCCAGATGAAGTGGGTAGAAGCCAGATTGCCCAGGGGGAAAATGTGGGCAGATGGGATGGAAGCCATAACCAGAGAGTCACCACAGCAGTTACTGTTACAGGCAATGTGCGCATATTGAACAATTCCAGTTCCTTTACACTATTCCTCAGAAAAGAGTTGCTTGAATGGGGGATGATCCTGGTCTAGGATCAGCCTTAACATACTGTCTCGCTATGTCAATATCCATGCATGCCTGAATATGTAACAACAATCCCCTCCAATACGTAAGACTACACTGAACTAATAAAAAAAAGAATAATGGAAAAAAAAACAGTCTTCCTGGGTAAGTGTTAATATGCCACTAAAAGAAGGAACTAATAGTTAGAAAGTGGCCTGTGTGACCTTCCTAATGATGGAAATAGCTCCTCAGCATAAAGGAATGTTCTGCTCCAAATTTGATTCCTTTCTTACTCTGCTTTACCCTCAGTCCCAGGACAGACAGAACATGAAATCCAGACACACCTGGGTTGTCACAGCACTGATATCCTTGAGCAGTGACTGTAGTGTCAGGAGCCAGAAATAGACCCATGCATGACTTTGCAGGTGAACATGGGGAAGTGCATTTCCCCTGGAATCTTTGTTTCTTTGCCCATGAAATAGCACTAATGTATGTCGAGCTCACTCCTGCACCCCTGTATTAACCATCGTTTGTCTGCAGTATCTGATGCTTTTATATTGAAAGACCTTGCTAATGATATAGGAAATGTAAGTTTCCATCCAATACAGAACTCAAACCCAAACTACCTCCTATATCTGGTCCCCATACCCTGGGCTAGAATACACCTGCCCAATTACCCACAGCCAGGTTCCACACAACTCCTTTACCCTGAAGTCAACCAGAATAACCCCAAGGAGCCAATACTATATGTGCCTACGCTGCGTTGTATTTTCTTTCCACTGGAACCATTCCAAAGGCTCTAGGCCAGTCTCAACTCTCTCTCTGCCACCTAAATGACCCCAGGGATCTAACCAACATCATCAAAACTGAGAGTGACAAACTATCTTCTCAATGGCCAAAGGCTTCTGGTGTGATTTCTACCACGTGTCAAATTTCCTTTTTTTCATACATTTTTTTGTGCACCAAAGTTGTGTGTTGATGGGATTTCTTGTTATATATTCATACATGCAAACGATATTGCAACATAATTTGCCCAAGATCTTTCTTAAATTTCCTATTAACATACACCATTTTAAACCATTGCCTTTATTTATCAATCCCTTTTCTATAATATCTTGACCAGTCACCCTCATAAGGGTTTTAGAAAGAACGGCCCATTTCATCCTCACTACAACCTATAGAGGTGGGGACTATTTCATGCCTGTTTTAGATATGGGGTAACCCAAACACAGCTAAGTTAAGTACTTTACTCAAGGACACCCAACATATAAGTGCTAGTTGAGATTCAGACCCTTACTCCATCCCTGAATTGATGCTTTTAATATTATGGTAAGCCACCCTTCATCATCTCCAGATCTGAATTGATAATCAAAAGAAAGATCAACTGAACTCTCTTCATTCCTCCTGTGTGAGGCTTGAGAATATCCCATCACCATCCTCTTCCTGATGTCTGCAGGTGGTGTCTTTGGGCTTTTATCTTCCTTTGCACTTGTTTGTCCCAGGCTGGCTTGGCTCAGCTACTCTAAGTCTAGTTCCAAGACCAGAGTATGACCACAACTGCAGAACTGGAGCTGTAACTCCTTCCCCCATCTGCATCTCCACCCACTAGTGTGCACCAAACGGATTTCCAAATGTGGCCCTGATATTTCTATTGCAGCACTCACCCCAAACAGTGCAAGCAGACAAAGAGGCCAACACCAGAGTATGGAGCCACATCTTGGAGGACAGCTGCTCTGGGCAAGGAGGCCTCTCTGCTGTTCAGGGGCACTGCACTGCTCTTAAACCCACAGCTTGAGACTCGCTCCAAATCCCGCCCACAAGGCCCAATTGCATAATCTAAAGTGACAGCAGAGCTCTCCCAAAGAGCTCTCAGCACATCCATTGAGACCTCCAAGCCATTCCTGCCCTAGACTTTACACTCTTTTTCTAAAACTCTTGTTACTCAACCCTCAGATTACAAAGAGCAGCAAATTTAACTAATAATTACTTAATTAAGAATTTTTCCCTTATAAAATTGTAAACTCAGTGTACTGTGAAATTCCTATTTTCAGACAGAGCAGGAAGAGAGATTTGGACAGCAAAGCTTTGTTCTGGTGTCTTTTAGAATCCCAAACCTGCTCAGCTGGGAATTCAGGACAGATCTCAAAGCTTCACTGGGCTGGTAGTTCCTAGAATTCTAGTTTTTCAAGTTTGGAGGTGATTCAGTGCTTCATCCAATCTCTTTCTCATGCCTAATTTGGCTTACAGTATTTCTGCCAAGCAGCCCAGCCTCCTGTCACACACAACCAAGATCAGGGAATCCACAACCTTTCAGAGCAGGGATTTGGGTAGAATGCTCCTAAAGTAAATGAACTCCATTTCTCCAAAGTCCTTGGGCTTGATGATCCTTCCATCCATTTTATTCTGTTTTTTTTTTTCATTTTTTTCCTAATATTTAACAGGTTGCCTGGCCCTCTCCTAAGTGTTGTCGATACAAGGACGAATGCAACAGATGCTCAGTCTTCTCAAGGAGCTTGCCAGGTAGCAAACAAGAACAGATGTGTGGCAGGGGGAAATCATGCAGAACATGTGCAAACACTAAGTGGGGGATATAGAGGGCTGTGAGTGCCCCTGGGAAGGTTGTTTACAAACCACTGGGGACACAAAGACGTGCTCCAAGGCTCTTTCATAAAATCATTGAATGCCCTGTATTAGAGAATAATCTCAATGCACTCTGGGACAGCTGGCTACGGAAATGCTGCCTATTCCCTCAAAGAATCATGCACATCTCCATGCGCTGATCTGGAAAGACGTCATTATACAGTGTGAAGAAGAAAAACACACATTGTAAATCCATAATGGATGCTTTCAGAGACAGCTTGTCAGATTCCCCAACAGTTTAACATAGACTTCCAAATGTCCCAGGATTGGGATCCTAGCTACCACCCAAGAGAATTGAAACCATGGGCTAAAATCACAGTTCAGCAGTTTTTGGTATGCTAAAAAGCTGTGCACACATCACCACTCTCTAATCTAGACATTGTCATCTCTCCAAATTGAAACCTCCTAACATTGATAGTCATTCCCTGTCTCCTCCTGCCCTCTTCCCTCCTAACATTGGTAGTCATTCCCTGTCTCCTCCTGCCCTCTTCCCTGACCCTAGAGACCACTACTCTGTTTTTGTGCCTGTGGATTTGCTGCTCTGGAAGCTTCACATACTAGAATCATGCAGCCTGTGGCTGTCTGTCCTGGCTTCTTCCATTTCGCACATGGTTTTAATGCTTCATCTGCACTGTGCTGTGGTGTTCTTTTGTTGTTTATTTGTGTTTGCAGTGCTGGGAGTGGAACCCAGGAACTCATGCATCACAGGCAAATGCTCTACCATGACCACATCCCTGACCATGTGCTGTTCTTTTGTGGACTAGTATTCTTTTATAAGGAGAGTCTAGCTTTTATTTATTCATACAGTACTTAATATTGTTCAATACAATAAGAAATGTATGTCCAGTTTTGTATAAAGTGATCCCATTTTAATAATAATGATATATATCTTTACTTGCATAGAAAAAAATCTCCAAGATTTACATCTAATTGGTATTAAAATAGCAATGGCTGGACTGTGATACTGGATTTTCACTGATTAGCATTTTTCCACCTGTATCCATTCACACGTTCATTTGGCAAGTATTGCTTGAGAGCTTACTGCATGCACACACTGGGCTCCGGGAATTGTGTGCAGGACGTCAGCACTCAGAGTAACCCTGGAGGTCCTTATTCATAGCTCCTGATCTAATTGGGTACACTGTGAGGACAAACCTTGCTGCTCAACCACAGGTGGCTTATTTTAAAACTTCTCCCACTCCTCCCTCCCTAACAGCAGGAAGACAAGAATAACATTTTCCAGTGCCTATCGTGTCCTTCACTGCCCACAAGAATAAGAACTCCAGTCATGGGAACTAGAGCAATGGCTTTCTCAAGGACACCGGGAGGACATTTTTTAATCATATCTACTGATAACATTTGGATCCAGGCCTCAGATTCTTCTTTTGAAAACCCTAAATACCCTGGGCAGTAAGAATCACAGGCTTTGGGTCCTGAGTCCACTGTCTACTTCTATGCTAGCAAATCTATAAATTCCTTTTCCTTTTTCTCAAAACCTTGCCCTTGTTATTAGATTGGCTCTGGGGACAGGAATGGAGCTTTCAGTATCATTGAGGCTCAGTGTGGTTGAATACATTGGACAAGGTCACACAACACCAAGAGAAGAGCTGAGCCCTGGACCAAACCTGCCTGGTGACGCAGCCCTTGCTCTTAACCACTTTGCTCTGGTGCCAAATGTTTTTGACAAACCAACTTTTTGGTGGACTAAGAACACATTTTCCTGGCCTAGGGGAGAATTCACACAGCATTTCACTCCAGGGGTCTCCTTCACTTTGATGCCTTTAAAATGCTCATTCTTACTGATCCCTGTGGCTTCTTCAGGCTGCCAGGAAGAATGGGCACTGGCTGCACATGCAGCAGTTCTGAAGGTGGCAGGTGGCTAGAAGCAGGAGTCTTGGGCTCCAGAAGAGGCTGTGGCTGGAAGGCACAGGTGCCTGCTAACCATGCAGACTTCATGCTCTCCTGGCCCCAGTGAAGACCTCATGTTACAAAAACACTGCCCAGCCAGAAATCCCATGGCCCAGGTCCCCTGGTGTTTAACGGCAGTTGTTAGTTATGGCCCAGTTAGGAGCAGCATGAGGCAGGGTTGTGACCAAGCCTGCACAGTAAGTAAGCAGCTGTGCCTTTTCCACACTGGCTCTTTCCCTACAATCACCTGAAGGCAAACACAATGAGGCCCTAGGGGATCAGGAAGGTGCAAGACTCTGACCTGTACTTGGATGGCAGCTGCTATCTGATCTATGACACTGTCCTAGACTTCCTGTAAGCAAGAAATACATTTCAATCATGTTTGAGCCACTGCACAGTTTTGGGTAGCAACCCTGATAAATACAGGGAGATTGCAACTAATTCATAATCAGTGACATAGGGACTTTGCCAATTTTGTCTCTATTCGCTCCCAGAGCAGATACACGCATACTTGCACAGACTTGGGCACAGCCTTCAGAACAGAATGGCACATTAAACTGAAAAACTTTTGCATAGCCAAGGAATTGGCCAAAATTGTCAAGTGACAACTTACAGAATGGGAGATAATCATGGACTGTGATTCCTCTGACAGAGGACTAATATCCAAAATTTATAAAGAACTCAAAAAAAAAAAAAAACACAAGCAATCCAATCAATAAATGGGCCAAAGAGCTAAATAGAAACTTCTCAACTGAGGAAACTGAGGAAGACAATGATTACATCACTAGTAATCAGAGAATTCCAAATCAAAACTACATTAAGATTTTACCTCACTCCAGTTAGATTGGCAAAGATGAAGAATATAATCAATAACAGATGCTGGAAGGGTTAAAGGGAGACAGGAATATTAGGTCACTGTTGGTGGAACTACAGACTGGTATAATTACTCTGGAAAACAGTTTGGAAAATCCTTTAAAAATTAAGATTGGATCCACCATACGATCCAGATATCCCTCTTCTGGGTATTTTCCCAGACGAGTTAGAATCAGCACATTACAGTGACACAGCAAAATCTATGTTCATAGCAGCTAAATTATGAAACCAACCCCAATTACCCCCACTTATTCATATGGAGCCAAAAACTGTGATATATAGATATAGGTATAGATATAGATATAGATATAGATATAGATATATAGATATATAGATATCTCACACATACATATATATGTACATACATGTATATAGGGAGGGATCCAGTAAGACAATTACAAACATAGCAGACCCTTTATGCCCCTGAAAATCCAAATAATACTTATGCAATCATTTAATTCTGCAATCTAAGGCATTTATATCACTTTTGGCAAAATATAGAAGAAGCATGAGACAGGGGTGTGGGTGATGTGGAGGTAATTCTGGTTTAAGAACATATGCATATCATATTGTTATTACATATACATTTATGATTGTACAATAACTCAACTCCTTAGTAAAATTTAACCCCCCTGACACACAAAAAGAATAGAATGGCATAGTAGATATTATCAATGCCTGGCTGATCCCCTTGGGCCTCCCAAGGACTCTCAGCAGCCCCACATGCCATCCACCTGCTGGGAGCTCCTTTCTGCTTGAAGGATTTCCTGAAGTGAAGCAAAGCCAATCTAGGTACAGCAGCTCAAAGACTGAAGGGATATAGCGATCCTACCACCCACTACAGTAGCACTCAGTCAACAAATAAATAAACTTAGTGTACAAAGAACTCAGGGCCCTCACCTCTCTGATGGACTGACTTTCAAAACCACTTTCTTCTCATAAGTTTTCTCCCAGTCTTAAGTCTAGTCAATGACAGCAGGAAGTGTGCCATGATGACTCCTTCTCAGCAGCTCTCCCTCTCTGCCTCATTCTTACTCCCTTCATTATTTCCTGCATTTCCCCAAATGAACTACTTGCGCTTGAATCCTTGTCTCAGGTCTGCTTCCAGGAAAGCCTAACTAAGACAAATATACGTAGCTCTGTAGTCAAAGGATCCCTGCATACTGCTGTGAGTTGAATATAGCGCCCTAGCATTCATGTTTTGAAGCTCTAACCTGCAGGAGCTCAGAACGTGACTGTATTTGTAGACAGAGCCTTTAAAAGGAGATGATGGTAAACTTGGACGCAGAGGCACCAAAGGCTCCTGCGCACAGAGGAGTACTGCCAACAAGGGGACAGGCATCTGTAAGCCAAGGAAAAAGAGTTAAAGAAAACCACTCCTGCTGGTCCCTCGATCTTTCACTTTCAGTACCAGAACCATGAGAGAACAAACTTGGATAAGGCATCCATTTAAATCACCCAGCAAAAGCAGACTACTACTCAATCCCCACCCAATTCATTTTCCTTCTTCAGAGAAATCTCAGGTCCAGAAATGAGTAAGGGTTTCCTAAGTTTACAGAGCAACTCAACATCAAGTCAGGACAAGAATTTAGGCCTTTTCCTTCTACCTTGTGGCAGACAGAAGCACTTCTCAAGATGAATGTATCACAGGGTGTTCTAACTTCCAGCCTTTATTACAAGGCAAAAAGCATGAACTATGTACAGAGTGAATGGCATCATCAATTCATTGGACCAGGATAAGGAAGGGAGGGTGGAAGGGTCAAGAAGGCTCAGAGAGGAAGCAGGAACCTGGGCAAATGTGGCCTACCTTGCCCAGGCCAGACCCATATCGACCTATGAGGCGCTGGGAGAAAAAGCACAAATCAGACCCTCATAAGCTCATGGGTTCTTCACAAGACCTTAGCCTTGGCTAAAACAAAGCGTCTGGAGACCCAGATTCAAAAAGGAATGCTCATTAACACTCCTTCTAGCATCTGTGGCTGACTGGTGGGGGTAAGCCCTCTACTGCAGGTGAGGACTTTGTGACATTTGGATGTCCCCAGAAGTGACAGTGATAGACCTCAGCAGAGCTTACGCTTTTATTTTTACTGGGAAGTAACACAGGTCATAAAAAGTACCCTAATAAAAAGTTCCACATCCCTGTCCACATGGGGTGATGGGATTGGTCCTCACAAGTAGAAAAAAAAAAGATTATTTCCACTTAGCTCTACACACACACACACACACACACACACACACCCACACACAGACTTGCACACCCACACACAGCTGTTTCCCCTCCTGCCTTTGGCTCTGGCCAGGTGGTATTTGATACATGGTAAATAACCCTGGCCCTTACCCTGTGAAGATTGTATGCTGCTTCCTTAGCAAAACATAAAAGGTAAAAACAAATTATTCCCCCAATCCCGTGTTGAATCACAGGTGTGCTTGTGATACCAGCACATTGGCAAACAAAGGCAGCCACCCCTTGACCTTGCCTGCACGTGGCTACAGCCTGATACCCATTGCTGGCTTATGTGGAGACTTCCGAAATGAAGGCTGAAGTCTGAGTCTCCTAAGCCTCTTGGCAGATCTCATGGTCACTTAGCATGCTGATTTCCCTGTGTCATTTTAGCTACAGATGACTTAGCCCTTTGGGTTTATGCAGCAGTTGGTTTTCCTTTAGTGAAATCTCTAAGATTTTCCACATGAACTACTCTGTGATCAGGAGAGTAAAATCCTGAGAATGTGCCTGAAGTCCATGGCTCCACACTCTATGAATCTAGAGTCCCACAGCATCTTCCCATGAAACCCAGACATGCGGCCTACACCTAGGCTGATTTTAGAAACTTTTTTTCCTCACACTAATGTCATGGGATTTGGGTGTTTGTATTGCATGTGTACATGTATACTTTCTTGTTTGTGTACTATATTCAGGGTAAAAACTTGCAAGTTAGTGCCCAGCATTGGGAATTTCTGTAAAACTATAAGGCACTAATAAAAAAATAAAAAATACTATAACCTATTTTCCTTAATGACAGAAAACGTGCATCCTAATCTCTCGAAGCTTGTACATAGTCAAATTTTTGGATGAGAAAATAATGTCTGACATGCATGAAAATTTGATATTTTTAATAATATAATGACATTGACTTTTAAACTTTAAAACCACTTTGAGACACAGCTTCAAAAAAGTGTGAGAGCCTAGAAAATACA
The DNA here is from genome assembly GCA_004027875.1 of Aplodontia rufa. NCBI lineage: Eukaryota > Metazoa > Chordata > Mammalia > Rodentia > Aplodontiidae > Aplodontia > Aplodontia rufa. The sequence continues at coordinate 3,284 of PVKS010029334.1, read as the reverse complement.
ATGTTGGAAAGCAGTCTATTAAAAAAAAAGATTTATTTTCTGGTGGAGAACCAACCGCGACGCGTGGGGAACAGTCCACGCAGCTGAGTCACCCAGGCCCTGCTCCCTTGGGGCCTACCTCTTAGCTCTGGATGGCTGTGTGCCCTGGGGGCTGTTGCAGGCTCCTGGGGAGCAGGCAGTTTTGTGTGGCCTGGTGCATACTTATCCCAGAGCTTCTGCAGCGCTTTGTGGCAGTTTTTGTTTCTTATGAATTGGTGCATGTGGAATGAAAACCATGGAATTAATCAACAGTAGAACATTTCTGAAAACCTGAAATGGCTTTGGGAAGAACCAAAAGGTCCTTAAAGGACTATATAAGCCTACAGAGCTACAAAAGAGTTTGCTGGCCGGATGTATGAGAAACAATTCATCAGAAACATCATGAGAGAAACCTTTGGAATTCTTCAATTAATTGATTCTTGGTTCAAAGTAAAATCTACACTGAAGAGAAATTGAAGTCTCAAATATGAAAAGTAGGCTATTTCACATCTAATGTAAATTTAGAAAAATATGAAGCAGTAGATTTTTTTAAAACTATGATTAAATGTTTATTAAACTTTCAGACTCACGTCTAAGAATTTCCATGATTCTTTTTTTTTTTTTTAAAGAGAGAGAGAGAGAGAGAGTCCATTTTTATTGAGATTTTCACATGGCTTTCGTTGCTCTGACACTTAGTTGTGTACGTGGGCGCTGGGGTTGGAACCCGTATACTTGCGCATGCCAGGCAAGCGCCGTAACCACCGAGCCACCGCTCCAGCCCTTCCATGATTCTTAAACTCAATGATATCCTCAATATGGAACCATTTCAGTGAAAAAAGAATATATCCAGAATACCCAGAAAGAAGATCTGAGAGTAGAAAAGTGCTACAAAGAAATTATTTACGTGTAATTTTGGCAACATCATAGGTTAAAGCTCAGTCTTTTAAGGTTATTTTGAATGCAGTAAATGTTGAGTGTCATTCATATGTGCAACAGGACCTACTAATTTACCTTCGCGTAAGTTTTCTTACCAGGACACGCAATTTTCCCCAAGTTCCAGCTCTCAGGATGTTCCGGGGTCAGGGTCATCGATGCTTGGAGTCTACACAGGTGGATGAACTGCTGCCCAGTGAGTGCTACATACAGAACAACATGAGCACTGTTTTCTTTTCTGGCAGCGAGGTAAAAATCAGGCCATTTCAGAAGAGGAGAATCCGCACTACCCCTCTGCTACACAATGCTACTCTGTTATTGCCTTTGAATCTTTTATACATACAAGCATCAACTTGGTATTGAATTAACCCACCTGATTCTGTTCTTGTGAGCACCTCTGATTTCCATAGCAATAGCCAGGCTGGACTTTGGCAGCAGTAACTTTCTGAGTACATAAGGCTACATAAAACCAGCACTTCAAACATGAGTCCTTATTCCTTTCAACTCATTACCCTCCAATACAAAAGCTTGCATTTTCTGGGGTTTTGCACTTTTTCTGTTTAAAATTTTTTTTTCCAATTCAATCCCATTTCATTACTTTTGTTTGTTGATTGAAATCAAATTCAGTATGAACAAGAGAGGGAAATATATGCAACAATGATTTTGGAGGAAAAACATGAAGGTTCTGAGCTGGATTGAAGCTGGATGAACTCTTAAAGGTATAATGGATAAATTTGTAATCAGTAAATCAGTGTTTTATGACATTAAGAATGATAAGAAATTGATTTTGGACTTTGTACTAAAGCAGGACATGCCATTAGCAAAGGCTGAGAGGAGAATAACGGGAGCTAGATACAGCAATGTAGATGATGCAGTCTACATGAACCAACAGAAGCGCTCAGCTGATGTCCCTGCTAAGGGCGTGGAGCTTTGGGCTGTTGCAGAGAGAGCTGCACAATGTTTTGGGAGAACAGACCTCAAACCTAGCACTGGCTGGCTTTTCAGATTTTGAAACAGGCATGCAATTGGGAACCAAAAAGTATGTGCAGATCAGGTCCTAAATTCAGCTTCAGAAAGTGTTGAGCCATTTGGACAAAAAATGTCTATGCTAACAAAATGGGAGAAACTGTGTCTAGCTTAGGTATACAGCACAGATGAGACTGACCTCTTTTGGAAGGCAATGCCAGAAAACACCCAGGCCAGTAGAAATGATATCTGCCTGCTGGAGAGGAAAATAAACAAAAAAATGGTTTTCTGCCCTTTTATGTGCAAATGCGGATGGAATTCATAAGTTAAAATCAATTATTACCGGCAAATCAAAGCTGCCCAAAAGTGTGAGAGAGGACACCGGTCCACTACATGTCATATAAAACCTACTAAACATGCTTGGTTCACCAGGAATTATTTTCAGAATGGTTCTTTCAAAACTTAGTTCCTGAGATTTGGTATTTTCAAATTTATATTCTAAGATTCCATGAAGAGGATGTCAGGGTATTGTTCCTTCTGGACAATCCCCCAGCTCACCCTCCAGTTCAATCACCGACCAGGGAGGATGGCCAAATAAAATGCATGTTCTGTCCTCCAATGAATCAAGGCATGAGCTTGACCTGCACCAGACTTTATACATGGAAGCCACTTGAACCGAGTCTTGCAAATTTTGAGGAAAGTGAAGATGAGCAAGATAAAGGAGAAAAAGGAATTTCCAAGATTAAAACCTACTACATAAAAAATGCAATTTTTAACTCGGCCAAAAGTTGGGAAGAAGTAAAACAAATAACCATAGCAAATGCCTGGGAAAATCTTCCTTAGAAACAGGAGCCTGAATATGATCTCCAAGGTTTGGAAGACGGGGTTTACAGAGAGATTCTCGAAAAATGTGGTGAGTTGGAAACTAAGCTGGATGACGATGGGGTGTGGTTAAGTGGAGACGATGAAGGAAAGACTTGTCCCCCCAAAAATAAAGGTGGGATTACAAAGGAAGTTGCCCAAAGAGAAGGAGCTGAGAAGCAGGAAACTGAATTTAACTTCTCTGCTGTGAGACAGACTTGGACTACCTGCTTGACCTTGTGGATGCCACCCCTGAATTTCAAAGGCTTCGTTTCAGACTGAAAGAGATGCAGCAAGAGTACTCAAAAAAGAGTTCTGGAGTAGAATCCACTCAAGATTTGGTGGATTTTTTAGTCTAGGCCTCATAATCCTAAGGATACCTTCAACATGCCTTCAACTTCTGGTTCTAGTACTTCGATTTGTGTTTAAAGATTTCTGCAGTTATATGATGCATGATGTAGGCCTGCTGTGAATTGTCATTGTGTTTATCAGCTGACATTATTTTG
>PVKS010029333.1:0-25496 GCA_004027875.1 Aplodontia rufa | reverse complement strand
TAATGCTTTATAATCTAATATCTTTTTTTTAGAGTTATAAAGGGAAAGGGAAGGGAGGGATAAGGGAGGGTAATTGGGGGGGGCACTCCTGGAGATAATTGCAATATCCAGAATATTTACACATTTTATACACATTTTATATTATTTTGTTAAAATCGTGTAAGGTTGTTCAAAAAATAAAAAAATAAAAATAAAAAAATAAAAATGTGGCTCTACGCATGAGAAATGTTCAATAATGGTTTTCTGAATCTCACACGCAAAGATAATTTCAAAGTCAAAAGACTAACATTTAGTAAAAAGTACAAAAGGTTTTGGAGCTTTGACCATAATGTTGTTCATTTAACTAATGATTCACTCATTCAACAAATTTAAATGCAACTGAAGTAATCCTGCCCCAGGAAGCGTCTAGTCTGATGGTTACAGACAAATTTTCTTTGACCTTAATGAAGCCAACAGTACAATCTTAATTGAAAAGATGGCATGTGGTAAAATACACATAAAATTTACGTCTTAACAACGTTTAAGTATCAAATACATTTACACTGCTGTGCCACTGTAGCTGCACTTTGGTTACCCTTTGCCTGATAAAGCCTCCATTTTCCTGAGCAGGCAGCCCTCATTGATCATTTAAACTAGCAGTACAAGGCTGATCTACCCAAAATTTCCCTAATCTTTCTGCTCTCCCTCCAAAACTAATGCAAATCAACGATCATTCCCTCCTAAAGATAAAGAGAGCTTAAAAAAACAAAACAAAAATAAAACCAATAGCAACCTGTGTTAAGAGTTCTTTCAGGATGCTATTCTAGCATCTTCTCTGCTTTTGTGGATTATCAAATAATGTTTTTCCTTGGCCCAGAAACTTGTCCTGGATTCACTGAACCCTTCTTCAGTGGTGAGTAAGCGGACTTGGGTTTGATAACAAAAACATCACCATCATCTTTCTTTGTTAACTTTTTTTTTTCAGTTCTGGGGATCAAATCCAGGGCCTTCCCCAGGCTAAATGAGTGCTCTACCACTGAGCTGCATCCACAGAAGATCTTTATAACTTTTGATCTGGCAGTCTAATCTTTTAGGATCCTAGATCATTTAGTCAAAGTATGTTGATACGCCAGTTAATCCCCAGAACTTAGCACATAAAGGAAGAGCTACTCTTGTGCCTGTCAGCCCACATGGAAACAGAATTGTTAATGAACATGAAACCTGAGACTGGGGCTCTGAGAACCTTAAATGTCTAACCAGAATACACCTTTTGCTGTTTTTAAATACACATTTTTAAGCATTCTGAAATATCTAGAATAATTGATTTTTAATGACATATGTGAACACGGTCCAAAGCACATAGCCAGTGCCTTCACTGCATGCTGATCTCCAGGCCTTTCCCTATGGATGGACCTGTGCCCCCACCCCTTCCAATCATACCATTTCTGATCTGATAGGGCAATTAGGAAAATGCTAAATTTTATTCCATATAATTGCCTATTTAGTACTTACACAAGTACAAACAAATCTGGTTTGCATTTGGCCACGTTTCTTACATGGAGGGAAAATTAAGATACACGTTTTAATTTTTGCTTAGAAAAACCAATAAGATAAGCAGCAATTGACATAGATTGTTTATTGGGGGAGACAAAAAAGATCATTAATGCTTCCAAGAACTCCAGTCTTATTTTAATGTCTGGATGCTTCTGTGCACTTTAAAGAATTTTTCTCTAGTGAGAATCGGCAATACCGGAAGTCTGCCCATCGATGGCAAGGAGAGGACTGCTCTGGAGCCTGAATTTGTTAGCCAGTTTTCTAGCTAACAAGAACAAGCACAAAGGACAAACTGTTTCACAATTCCATCTGGCCTGAATTGGGGTTATTTTACAGTCTTAAGGAGCAACCTTTGTTACTGATGTCAACCACAGTCAGTATTGTTGAAAAAAAATTACTTGAGCTTCATTAAAGCCAGGCATGAGGTCCAAAAGTGCTCATGTGGAATTCCTGAGATAGCATTCTCTTCCCCCAAGATCACACAAAGGCATGTGCCTTGCTTCCATTTTTGCTAAGGCATCTATTTGAACACTCTTCTCTTTTTTTCCAAGAGCATCACTTGTCATTTATTTAATGCAGTGGCTTCTGAACTATGTATGAGTCAACAAACTCACCTTGATTAAGCAAAGATTTATTGAGAGAATGTGGGCTGTGCCAGGCATCACCTGGGCCATGGGGACCTCGCAACTCAAATGAGAGATGGATGCAGGTCCACAGTGGGCCATGCTCGAAATGGGGGCAGGTCTTGCATCACATGATGGGGGAGGCTGACCACACAGACGGGTCCCCCAGGGTGGTCAGAGTTAAAAGTGAGAGGAAGAATAGCTGGAAAGGAGGTTAAAAGAGGTGGACAGCAGCTAATATTTGTTAGAGCACTGATCAACTTAAAGAAGGTTATCATGTATCAGCTGGAGGTTACACATGACCTACTCTGAAGAGTCACCTGCAAATGGCCAACAGGCCCCACCCCAGAACAGCTCTGAAGAGTCTCTGACATGTACAGCGGGCCTGGCTCACATTCTCACCCACGACACGCCAGTTACTACTGCCCTCTCCTGCTGCCCTCTTGGCCATTCTTAGGGCTCTGTTGTATGAGAGTCACAAAAACTCCCAGGGCTGCTGCAAAGATACAACCTTGACTCGCATCTCGATCTGGCATTAGGGGACCACACTATTCCGCAACTCCTTGTGAGTCCTCCAAGTGAGCCAGGGGGTCCACTTAAGGGGTGTCCTCTTCCTCCCCCAGCATGCCACACTCCTAACGCACTCCATCTCACATGTGAGCCTTATACTGTCACCTTCCAGCCTCACTGTGACCTCATGTGATAGGCACCATTTCCCTTGGTCCTGTTTGTGTGTCAGGGAGCATACAGCACAGAAAGGTCATGACAGCTGCTCAGTGGTGGCAGAGGACTGTGGGATAAGCTGCCAACATGGGGAGAAGTGGGGTGAGGGGAAGGTGCCGGCTCAGATGGCCCCCCAAACTCTGGAGACACTGTCAATTCCAGCTGACCTTTACCTCCAGGCTACTGGACCTGGACCTGACTCTGAGGCCCTGGGAAATGGACCATTCTGTCCCCAAGGCCTGTGGCACTGGCACTACTGCACGCTGGCTTTCTTAGAGACTAATTATTTAGATTTAAAATTTCATTTTCTTAACTTCAGTTTTTAGGTACTTTATATTTCCAGACAGACTGAGCAGATAGTACAGAGCCCCCATATAGCCTACCGCAAACATTTCAACATGAACCACATGTTGTCAGATCATTATGCGGTTGCCTACCCAAGTCAAATGCTTTACCACCCTCATCCTATGCTGTGAAATCTTATACTTTCCATTTAAAATGCTTATATGTTTACTGTAACTTGAGTGCATGAGGCAGGGAAAGAAAAGTCAGCGCTTTTAGTAAACGTTGGGAAAATGTTTAAAATATATTTAACCCTAAAACACAAAGACGATTTTTTTTCTGGTGCTAGGTATTGAACCCAGGGCCCAGGGCCTCACACACTAGGCAAGTGGTGTACCACTGAGCTATTCTCCCCGGACCCCTGCAAAAAAAAAAAAAACCTGATGAGGCCTGGTGTCCCAGGGGGGCCTATAGTAAGCACTATGGTGCCTTCTTAAAGCCCCCTTGTTCTTTTAACTGATTCCTGAGGCGGTTACTTTCTCAGAGGCTCCAGGCACTGACCCTGATCCCTGGCTGGTGTGTGCTCCCTGGCTCAGGGAGGGATGGCTGCCCAGGGCAGGTTAGGTGGTGACAATTCTGGAATGTTATGTCCTTGTGCTCCAGGCCACTGAGGTAGCAAATGGTTCCTGCATAAGATTCCTTTCTATTTTTAATTGGATCTTAAAATGACTGAGAGCTGAATAAAGCAATTTGAATGGAAATAAAAGGGCATCACTTGGATGGTATTTACCGTCTAGAATTCTTCCTAAAGGTCTCAACCACCTGAAGCCTGATCGTTTGAGATGCCCTTTGCAAAGCAAACAGTTTCGCTGCCCTCAGTTGGCCTCTCACCTTTAAATATATCTAATTTGCCTGTATATTTGGAAACACTGCAGTTTCCTATTTGATGCTGAAAAAGCTCTGTTTGCAGGACATTTTCTTCCACACTCACTGCTGCTTTCATCGCCTCTTTCCCACTGCTAGAGAACAGCTGCCTGCACAGGGCACTTTTCCATGTGGGCTCCCAGGCTCCTGCCTCGGGATCACTGGATGTGCTGGTTAAAAGGTTCATGTCTGGGCTTTTCCAAGACATGGAATGAGCCTTCAATCTATAAAGAAAAATAAAAAGGTTTTGTGAATCTGGCCCAGATGTGCTTGTTCACGCACCGACCATGCTTGGGACTTTCCTTTTCTGCAGGATGGGGTTCCGAGGAGATGATGGGGTAACGGGGAGGGGATTCTTAAAATGTAGGTTTCCGGGCCCCACCTTAGATTCAGGGAATCAGAGTGTTCAGGATATATAGTCTAGGTACATACGTTTTTCTTGGCAGGCTCAGTGGCGCACACCTGTAATCCCAGCACTTTGGGATTTGATGCAGGAGGATCACAAGTTCGAGTCCAATTTCAGCAACTTAGCAAGACCCTATCTCAAAGTAAAAACTAGAAAAAAAGCGGGGAGGTTGGGGGCATAGCTCAGTGGTACAGCACTTGCCTAGCATGCGCAAAGACCTGGGTTCAATCCTCAGAGCAAAAAAATAGAACAAAACAAAATAACCACAAAACCCACAGTGATATTTAAGAACTGTCTGATGACTTAAATATCTCAGTAATATCTTATCCATAAAACAGGAACTGAGTTGAAAACTAGCAAATTCAAATATAAATTAAATACAATTATTCATAAGTAGTAACAATTTGTATTGATAAGCTACTATCCATTTCTAGCTACTTAACAGTCTAGACACAGAACAGGTATTAAAGAGATTTATACTTAAAAATATGTTTTCAGTAACTCTGTGTTTTGTCTGGGCCCAGAAACTGAAGAGCGAACCCAGCAGAAGCTCTCTCTGCTTTCGGCATATGGCGATGGCCCAGTGAGTTGAGGCTATTCTTAGTTACAAAGCAGATGGTAATCATAAGAGGAGAGCAAAAGGAGAAAAGGTGTATGTCCTAGAAATGGCCCCAGGTCAGCAGGTAAACTGAAGGCCTCGCCAGGTGACCTGAACCTTTGGAAATCTTGAGGTGGTGTCCTTCTGGACCTTATGGGCTGTGGGACTACATAGGAAATATGATGAAAATCTCAAACTGCGGTGATCCAGGCAGCAGTGTGGGCCATGCAACAAAGAGAAGCAACTGCTAGTGCATCTTCTGCCCAACCTTTGATTCTCAGACTCATTATTAAAAGGAAAAAAAATCTTTAGGCTGGGGTGTGACCCAGGAGTAGAGCATGGGCCTGGGCAAGGTCTTGGGCTCCATCCCCAGTACTGGTGGGTTGGCGGGGGAACCATCTTTAGAGGAAACTAGGAATGTCCTGATTGAAGGCATGTGGTAAATAACACTAAGTCAGGGCCTGTTAGACAACTCCTTAGCTCTCTGTCCCTTCAGAACACAACGGAAATATCAGCATAAGAATGTTATATCACATCTATGTCCTCAGGAGGGACAAAACCTCCACAGAGACTTAAAATCTCTTAGATTTTAAGGTAGAATTTTGGTCAGTTTTCATTTGTCAATGAAGATAAGTATGAATAAACTTTGCTTTTGAATTAGGGCTTGTTCCATTGTCAGGCAGAGTGCTTCTGAAAGGAGTCTCAGAGCTGAACTGAACAGAGAGGTCACTCAGCCATGTCCACAGTAAACACATGCCCTGACACCCCAGCAGCAAACAGCAGCCCTGCCCGGACCTTTGGGTAAATGTATTTAACGACCTTGAAGCATGTTAATCACATCTGGGATCAATAAAAAAAACACTTTTACTTTTTAGACAAAGGTGTGGTAATATGTGAAATCCTGAGTGAGGGGATGCTTCATTAATGTGTAGCAAGACCTTGATGTTGAAATAGACATATATACACCAGCCAGGAAGTTGCAGGCTAGAACCTACAAAACATCACTAGAAATGTAAACAGTGGAGAAACCTGTTTACCAAAACTCTCCTGGAGACAGTGCTGTGAGTGTGTGTGTGTGTGTGTGTGCGCACGTGTGTGTACATATGTGTGTGTGTGTGTGTATATATATATCTGCTCATATACTCCCTAAAAATTTTAAATTCATGTACCCTCTGATACAATTTTAAATCAACACCTAATTTTTTTTCTAAGACAGGTTTTTTTTCCTCCTCCTACTTTTTTTTATTGGTGCATTACAGTGTGCATAATAATGGGATTTGTGTTACATACTCATAGTGATGATGTAACAAAAGAATTTGGCCAATATCACTTCCTAGGTCTTCCTTCCCTACCTCTTACCCCCTGGTCTCTTCCCTGTGTTCTACTGATCTCCTTTTGCTTTTCATGAGATCCCAGACTACCCCTCACATTTCTTTTCCTTTCTCCTCTCTAGCTTCCACATAAGAGAGAAAACATACGGCCCTTCCCTTAACATTACGGTCTCCAGTTCTGTTAAATTTCCTGCAAATGACATCATTTCATGTTCTTCGTGGCTGTATAAAACTCCACTGTGTGTACACACCATATTTTCTTTATCCATTTGTCTGTTAATGGTCACCGAGGCTGGTTCCATAGTGTGAATCGTGCTGCTATAAACACAGGCATGCATGTATCACTGTAGTATGCTGACTAATTCTTTAGAAAAAGTACTAAGGAGTGATATAGCTGGGTCATATGGTGTTTCCATCCCTAGTCTTTTGAGGAACCTCCATAATGATTTCCACAGCGGTTTTATTAATTCACAGTCCTACCACCATTACAAAAGTGTTCCTCTCTCTTCACATCCACTCTAGCACCTATTATCATCTGTATTCCTGATGACTGCCATTCTGTTTGGATACCTAAAATTTTCATCATAAATTAAAAAGGTGCAAAATGTATTTTTCTAGAATATGATAAATAGCAACACAAAAACAAACTATGAAGTTATACTTTTAAAGTTCTTCAAGGAATTCTAGATACTGTAGTGAGGTAAAATCCAACATCACCCATTTAAAAATATACATGCATGTATTCTTAATAGTTAATTTTTTCCTTTTTCCTCTTCTTTGAAATCATATTTTCTATTTCTTTCAGTGAATTTATCCTAATTTTTTTTGCTTTAAAGTCTTTATAAAGCATTCTCTGACCCTTAGCTATAGTAATATAAATTGAAATTTAAGTTTTAAAAATTTCATGTGACATAAGTCTCTCTGTGTTTAAATTTTTCTTCTAGACTAATTGATCACTACAAGTATTATTGGTACATAAGTGAGAAAAATTATACAAATAACATTCTGACAACTGTTGAACATAACTTTTTGGATATATAATAGAAAGAAAATGAATTTGGTTTTGGTGGGTGAGATACAGGGGTGGTTTATCCAATTAAGCTTAGCCCCTGACACCTCCATTTTAAAAGGTTCTCTGTCGCCTGGAAAGTTTTTATACTGGGATAAAGGGTAAGCTTCAATACAGGAGGAAGTATGCCTTACTTCTGAAAAGCAGGACAAGGGCCATCAAGATTGCCATGGACAGCCAGCAGGACTCCAGGGTATCCTCGAAAGTTAGGAAAAACAGACAAGGGAAGAATTGGATAAATGGAGAAGGGTAGAACAGGATGGAGAAGGGTAGAAGACTAGTGAATGGAGAAGGATAGAACAGGATGGAAAAGGGCAGAACAGGATGAATGGAGATGTAGGCACTGAGCTCTCCTATTTCAGTGTCCCTCGCTCATGTCATCAGTATCTCCTTCAGATGAATGCAGAGCAGAATTCCCAGCCCACAGGTCTGCCCTCCTGTCTTGGTGTGTCTCTGATGCTAACAGAGAGGGTTACAGGGAATTGACAAACAAACCCCATTTGCGTCATGCAGCCACTTGGTCTCCCTACTTGATTCACAGTTGCAAACTTCATATCAAAAATATATCTGATATTAAAATAAAGCTTACTCTAAATATTTCACATGATGAGTACTTTTTTTAAGGGAAAAATAAAAACATGAATGAATGAATGAATGAATGTGTGTGGGAGGGTGAGAACGGAGGAGAAAGGAAAAGAGAAAATGGCAGATGTGCCCACATGTGTCCAAAAATGGCTTAAGAGAAATAAAAAAATTATTCAAACCACCAACTCAAGGAAGGACTTCCTTCCTTATTTACTTACATTATTAACCTTGTAAGTGCAGAAAAGTACACTGATAACAAAGGGCAACCAAGACCCCCTCCCAGAGAATTCCTATTGACTCAAAAAAGCAAGACATTTGCATGGTCTGAAAATTCAAACTATATATGGAAAGAGAAATAAAATCACTCTCCTCAAAGGTACCTACCATTTAGAGTTTGCTGTGAGCCCTTCCAGGAAAAACAAATGCACTGATTAAGTCTTTCCTTTTTCTTTGCTTCCCTTCTTTTCTTTTTAATTTGACTCAAAGGAGAAAATATTTCTGTATCTTGCTTCTTCCATTTAAAGCCAGTGCATGTGTGTGCATGTGCGTGTGTTTTAAACAGGATCACAAAATTTTATTATATGGATACACCATAATTTATTTACCCAGATTTCACGGAGGAATTTCACTGTTTCCAGATTCTGCTAACAAAAATTTTTCTGTGACTCTATTTTGGTTCACTGCAGATACAACCATTATCTTAGCAAGAGTCATTTCTGTGTTGCAGAATAATTCAGATTGTGATACAACTGCATTCTAGAAAGGCTGAAGCAATTTACACCTCTGCCAACCATATATAAAAGAATGTCCATTTCTTATGTCCAGCGACAGCAGGTTATCAATCACATTTCCTAACAGAATAGAATGTGGCATTTCACTAGTGCTTGAATTTATGTTTCTTTAATTCTGAGTGAGGTTAAGCATCTCTTCATTTGTTACTCTTTAATTACCAGACTGGTTTGCACAAAAATTTTTGAACTAAAAATAGTAACCCTTTGTGATATATGCAGCTATTTCCCAGTTTGATCAACTACCTTTTGAGTTTTTTGTCATGTAGAAATTCTGAATTTTCATGTATTTTACATTATCAATATCTTCTTTTAAGGTTTGGGGTTTTGGTACTAATTAGGAAGGGCTCTTCCACAGGAAGGAAGATGTACCCAGAAGAAAGATGTATTCAGGCTTTTTACTATACTTTTTATGGTTTAATTTTTATATTTTGTAATTTGTGGGGCTGGAGGAAGGGGATTCATAAATAATGAGATAAAATAGTAAAATGCAATAATTTTCCAAAACAGCTCTTTATCTCAAACCCTTTAAACAACCTTTTGTTTTCCACTGACACAAAATGTCACTCTTAACATCAATTAAATTCACAATTTTATTTGGATCCATTTAGGAACTCTGCTCTATTCTACTGATCTGTTCACTTCTTCACCAATTCAAACTGTATTTAATTATTATAATTACTATATTATTCATAATATGTTTAAATATCTGGCAGAGCTGATGACTTCATTTGTCTTTTTTTTTTTTTTGAAGTTTCCTTGCTATTCTCAAATGTTTATTTCTACATGGTTGAGAACTGGCATTGCATTTTCTTTTTAAATTTTATTTATTTATTCATGCACATAATATATGTATTTTTAAGACAGGGTCTCACTAAGCTTCCTAGGCTGGCCTTGAACTTGCAATCCTCCTGCTCAGCCTCCTCAGTTGCTGGGAGGTGGGTGAGAGCCACTGCTCGTGGCTTGGCGTTTCATTTTCACAGGATTGCATTTTTGCTCTCAGGAGAGTTTTAAAAATACTCTTACTATAGATCATCTATATTGTGTTTACAAATTGCCACCTAAACGTTTTGTTTGGTTTCTTTTGTAAATGAGACATTCTCGTTGATAATATTTTTAAACGGTTATTATTTCTTATGAAAGTAAGCAAACAAACGCAATATAAACTTTATAACCTGCTTCCTTAGCAAATTTTCCTATTATTTAAAATAATTTACCTTGCAATTTTTAGATACATAATCTAATTTTCCAGAAATGGCAAACTTGCCTCTTCCAGGTTCCTTCCAGGTTTCTTAGTTCTTCCTGTTATCTAACTTCCCTGGCAAGTCTCAGCAGAACGAAGCCAGCTGTCATGGCGCAAAGGATGAAAAGCCTCCTGCCATGCCTGAATGCTTCCACGGTTCATCATGAAGCATGAAGCTTTAAGATGCTTTAAGATGCAAACACACTTTCCAGCCCATGTGCCAACAGTGCACTTGCCTAAGGCGAAGGAGCACAGGTCACACGATCTCTATGATGTGAGGCTCCTGAGCACAGCTCTGCCAGGTCTGGTTCTCGCACTTCTGTAATTCTATGCAAGTCCTCTTCTGAGGAGACTCCCCATCCCCCGCAATCTGGGGCTCTAATGGGGAGATTCCCACCCGGTGTGCTACCCTTTAAGCCCTTGCTTCCAGCGGCAGGTTAGCTGGAGTAGATCTTCTTCACATCTCTTCCCTGCTCAACTTCCCATACGAAATAAAAAACAGTGCTGTGCAAAGCAGTCTGGAGGCCGAAGAGACCCTTGTCCCAGAGAGCCTAGGCCTACAGCTTGTCTCCTTAAAGGACCCTCCCTGCCTTCTAGATTCTCCTGTTACTTAAATCCCTATGCCTCACCAGAGATAACCAGCTCTGGGCATCTGGGACTCTTCTGCCACCCTGTCACCAGCAGAAAAATCATCCAGATGGTGAGTTCCACGTGGCTTCTCTTCGGTTCTCTCTGTTATCTGGCGGAATGTGGAAGTCACCGAGAGCTCTGTTTCTCCTTTCATGGCCATTTTGCTGCTCCTACCCACAAGCTTCCATGTTCTCTCATTCTCCTCAGGATATTATCCAGGATTCTATTTACTCACTTCTCCCTAACGGTACAGTATAGAGCAGAATCAGAAACTGCAGGGAGGTACCCAGGGTGATTCTCACAATTCTCTGCCTTGTACTTTGGCTGAACGCTAGCTCTATTCTTTATTTAACACTGCTTGAATATTTTCATTTGCTTAGTTTAGTCATTCAAATCTATTTGTTGCTCATATTATTAGGATTTTGGTTTTGCTATGCCATCTTAACTGGAATCCTCTGTATTTATTTAAACTGGTAATTCAATACTGAAGAAAAAGTTGAGAGAGAGTTCTGTAAATTGGGTTTCCTGTCATGTGCTGAAGAAATACTGTGCATTCACTTTTCAGGACGGTCGCTCTTACCTGCTGCTTGAGTGCCTCCAAAGACTCAAATTCCAGTCTGGCCAGTTTCATCTGGATGTGCCGTGGCTTGTCGGGTATGGCGAATGCAAGGATAAACTTTAAAGCCAGAAGTGCATGCTGAAAACAAGAAAGAGCGTGTGTTGCTATGATGCCCGTGCTCACGCGCGCAAGGCAGCAAACCAGAACCTACCCAACCAGGGGTTCTTTTCACTCATCTTATGTGCTTTTCTGGATTATTGGCCTGTGAAGTATCAAAGACCAATCAGGCCCATTAATTATACTGCCCACCCCACTACTGTCCATTCTATTATTGACATACTTTGCCTTACTCTTTTAAAATTAATTATCATAAATTGATATCATAAGTCATCCCCAAAGTTTTAGAGAAAAATAAAATTTATTCCAGAGCCTTCCACAAAAATTTACTCTGGACTAGGATCAGGGGCATACCACATTGATACTACATACGCATTTATGATTGTACAACACAACTCCTCAAAAATTTTTTTTAAAAATTCCTTTTCTACCTTGCCTTAATTAGAAATGTATTTCAATGTGCACTATTTGTCAAGCTGCTCCATTCTCTGCCCAACAACATCCCTCTGTGCTGCAACACATGTGGAGCTGCAGTCAATGTGCATGTGTCTTAGACACAAAGCACCTTGAACTCTACATCCTACAGACTCTGGTGCAGTTTCTTTCACAACATGATAACCAGTAAATATTGATTAAATGATTGATTATAATTGATTATAACCTCATGCTGCAGATTCCATATATAATAGTAAGGCCAATACAGAGAAATACAATGTGTATCCATTGAAATACAGAAAACTTAAACCCTAGCTCTTTTATTCCCTTCTACGCCAGCATCATGATCTCTGTTACATAATGCTAGGAGATATAAAATTAACCCAACAGTACTGCTTCCACTGGTAATCCTGCTCTTCAGACATATAGCTTCAACCTGTTGATGCTTATCTATTTCTCTAAACCTAGCATCAGCTTGAGCCAGGATCGATACCCACAGACATCTGAACAATCAAGAGAATGAAGCCTCTGTGATGACAGCATGAATTACAAAATGTTAAAAGCTGTGGATTTTTAAAGGTAAGAAATAATTAAAAGGCATTAAAAATCAATGAAAGAGATCAGGCTTCAGAAAGTATTACATATTTGACTCAAAAGAAAGGCAGTTGAAAAAGTTAAATGAATTCCTAACTGTGATATTTTCAAAAGAAGGACAAGGAATAAATAGTAAGTGGAGATCTCCTGGGAGATGGAATGGTAAAGGGAGTTAGCATCATGCCAGAACAAGCAACAATTTAATCAGAAGATTTAAAAATGCGCAGAACCCCAGGTTGGGACAAGCAAGTGGTCTGGAGTGGACCAGGGACAGGCAGGCTTCACATGACCACCATGACCTAGGATGACACTGGAAGATGCTGATTAGGGGTCTAGAGCAGGAAAACTAGATGCTGCTGCTGGATCAGATGATATCACGTATTGTATTTCTTAACTGAAAGAATTAAATTTACAAGAACCTGATGTAATATGCAAAGAATAAACAATTAAGAAAAGGCTGTGCTGTGCTATTTAATTCTATTAGAGCACTGAGATATAATTTCATAAAGAAATCTCTTCAGCTGGCATTACAGACAAGAACTAAACAAATTAGTAAATGAAAAGAAATCTCCCATGCTTTTCAAAAACTGGACGGCCTTAGGCTACCAGAGCCCCACCAAGACCAAGTTCCTGGCCCCTTTCCATCCCTCCTAACAAATCTGTCCCCATTTCCTCTTCCTCAGAGTCTTGGTGGGGATTAGTTTAAAAAACAAAGTGAAACCATCCGGCTGAGGCAGGCCGTGCTCTCCTTGGGCAACCCATCTGGAAGGTGTGCTCACTCTTCTTGGGAACCAGGACTGGCTATGGGTGACTGAGCTAGGCTGCCACTGATCTTAGTGACATGGTTTCCACAGAAATGCTTAAAACTCTTGTGACTGAAAAAGTTAGCATTGATTTGGCAATATTAATCCAAACAAGAGACCAATTTAAACTGGTTTAAATACATATAACATATTTTTTCTGAGTAATTCTCTACAATTTATTTTCCTAAAAATAAAATATCTCCACAATGGATTTCTTGGGATGGTGGCATGACTGCTAATCTCTTTATCCGTAGACTTTAAAGAACATGCATTACTTTTCTGAGGGAAAATTCATGTAAAAAAGAGTATAAGGAGTCCTCACTTAACAAGTGAATTACACATGTCCTGCCAGGCTTCTAACTCTATGTGGTCACTACTGCCTGTCTGCCCAGTAAACAGAGAGGCAAGATAATCTGCAGCTCAGAGAATCTGGCTTTTACATCTGGAATACAAGAATAAAAGCAGCTGGGGAAAGCGGTCACTGTGTACTCTATCAAGTATGTGGAGAGCACTGTACAGGGCCAGCAGCTCAGATGTGGCTTCCATCCACCACTTGCTAACCTCCCCTACCTGTCACGGTGACTTCCCCCACTGTGTGACACTCCCAGAAGTTCCACCAATTATAAGTGGAACTTCATTTTTTTTTTTTAAGAGAAGTGGCCAGAATGAGAGAGAGACAGAAAGAGAGAATCAATTTTATTCTTTATTTATTTCTTCATCTGGCCTTTGTTTCTCTGACACTTAGTTGTGGATGTGGGGTTGGGGTTTGAACCCAGGTCCTTGCACATGCTAGGCAAGTGCTCCAACCACTAAGCCAACACTCCAGCCCCTGCATATTTGTTTTAATACATATCTATCTTCTTTAAAAAGTGAAAAATGCCACTGGGAAGGTTAAGGAGTATCAACCATTAATTTAGTCAGAGCTGGAATTTTTTTTTTACCCCCCACATCCATTCTTGGAAAACAGGACTGAATGCCTAGCAGTGGGGCAAAAGAGACACAGGCAGCTTCAGTGGCACAGAGATGGCTTTGAGGAAAAGGGGCAAAGAGAAGCAGAAAGGAACCCATGAGTTCTCCATAGTCAGAAGTGGGTAAATCAGATCCTTCACCCTCTTCTAACTGGTATCTTTTACCCAAGATTTGGAATTCAAGTCATCATGATGGATTAAATAAGTTTTATAATCTATCCTGGAAACCTAAATAACACTTATAGCAAAAGCTCAATCTTTAAAATTGTTTATATTTTGAGTAATTTCCATACCACCACTCTGTTTTAAGGTTGGGCACTATTTTATGTTAACCAATCAAGGAAAAAGAATTATAAAAACTATTTTGGCTATTTTGATTTGTTTTTTAAATAAAAGAAAACCTACGATAAAATAGGCACTGCTCATGTTTGAAGAAAAACATACTCAAAATGAAGTCAGTAAGGTGAAAGGAGACTACCTATGAAAACAGAAAACATTTTATGGGTCCTGATCTTGGTTATTCACCAACAATATTCTTTTAAAAGAAAGCTCAAAAAACTATACCCTAAACAAAGTAAAGGAGAAAAGAAATAGTGGAGGGTAGGGCAGTATTTTAAAACTAATAAATACAAAAAAGTTGGCTTCCCACAAAAATTTTCATGAAGCAATAATTATAGGGTGTCTTAGTTGGGAAAAGAAAACAGAATAGGACCACAGAAAATTAGCACTAAATGCTTCCTGGTGCCAGTGACAAAGTACTGCCTGTCCTGCCAACAGCCCACTGCTTACCTCTGGTCACTGCCGGACTGTTGAACCCTGGGAATCTACTGCCAGGTGCACACACAGTGAGTGAAACCATCTCATTTTACAAAAACTAGAAAATTTGTTATATGATCAAAAGTAGCAGCTGTGCCCACAAGCTTATCTGAATCAAAAATGCAAATAGGAATTGAATTCTTAGAATTATGGAAAACTAATCTGATTCCTTCAGTGGTCTATCTGCCTCATTGCATTCAGAGTTCAGCCTCAACTAAACAATAGAAACTCCTTCAGAAAGTGTCATCTGCTGATTACCAGACAAATTACATGTCAAACAACAGTTTACAAATGTGACCAGTAGAGCATAAATTGAAAGAAAATTTATGGAATTAGGTTCTTATGAAAATAGCCTCAGGAATTTTCATTTTAAGATGGTAGACTGCTAAGCATGTACTACTTTCACATCCTAAGGGTTCCCTAAAATGACAGAAATATATATTCTAAAAGGAACAAGAATGGGTAACAAGAGAAGTTGCCAGGACATCTGAGGATAAGACCAATGAAGTGGAAAATGCAGATTAAGTCTTCTGAGACAAAGGAAAGTTCTCTCCCAAAGGGGCCCCAAGGAGGGCAATGTCAGATTTGACCTGCAAAAGGAAAAGATTGGGCCAAGGAGTCAGCAAAAATGTGGACACATTAAAGAATAGTATTCAAAAAAGCTGGGCCCATGTATTATAACAATATAATCCTGATTTGAAAAATGCACTAGAAAGGTTCAGTAGCAGACCTTATCAAACAGAAATAAGAATTAGTAAACTCAAAGATAGGTCATATGAAATTATTGATTCACAGGAAAAATAAAACAAAAGCAAAAAACGAATGGAGAAAAGTCAAGAAAGCTTGATTATATACTACCAACTGGATGAATCCTAGAGAAGAGAGTAAAAAAGGAAACAGAGCTTATTTGAAGAAATAATGGTTGAAACTTCCCCAATCTAAGAAACATTCAAGTCCAAGAACCTGAAAGACTCAATGAGGATTAACTCAAAAGATCTATATCAAGACACAGAACCAAAGTGAAAAGTCAAAGAAAAAGAAGGAATCTTGAAAGCAGCAAGCAAAAAGTGACTCATCACATACAAAAGAGCTCCCAGAAGATGATCAGCAGATTTCTCAGCAGAAACATTAGACACAAGGAAATGGGATGATGTCTTCAAAGTGCTGAAGGGAAAGAATAGTACTTCAGGAAAAATTGTCCTATAGGAGAAACAGAGTCCCATGATAAACAAAAGGTGATGGAGTTCATCACCACTAGACCTGAGTTAAAAGAAACGCTAAAGGAGTCCTTCAAATTCAGATTCACGGACACTAGATAGCAACACAAAAGCACACGATAACGTAAAGCTATCTTAAATTTAGGTAAATATGTAGACAAACACAGAAACCTGCAATAATGTAACAGTATTGAATGCAAAAGATAAAAGCATAAAATAACTATAAAGCAATATTAATGGGTACGGAAATGTAATTTGAGATACTAATACTATAAAGTGGCAAAGGGGGAATAGGTAAAAATGCAATCAGTTTTTGCATGTTACTGAAGTATATATCAGTTTTAAACAGATTGCTATGTTTACTGTAATCTCCATGGTAACTGCAAAAATACAAAAAAAGGAAACCAAACTAAATCATTACCATGAAGAAAAAAATAAGAAAAGAGGAGGAGGAGAAAAAGAATCAGCAAAATATAAAGGAAGGTAGCAAAAGAGGAAAAGAAGGACAAAATAACTATGGACATATTATAAACAATAAACAAAATGGTAACAGAAAGTCTGTCCTATTGGTAATTACTTTAAATGTAAATAAACTCCCCAAACAAGAGACATAGTATGGCTAAAGGGTTTTAAAAGAAAGATCCAATTATATGTGACAAGAGACTCATTTCAGATGTAAGGATACACATAAGATCAAAGTAAACAAAGGATATTCCATGCAAATATTTTTGGTAGCCAAAAGAAAGCAGGGGTAATCATATTTATATTAGACAAAATATACTTTAAGTCAAAAACTGTCATAGGTGACAAATTAGGACATTGTGTGAGGATAAAATTCGCCGGAAGACAGAACAATTATAAATACTTACACACCTAATATCAGAATAGTCAAATATTTGCAGCCAAAATTGACAGAACTGAAGGAAGACACAGACAATAAAACGACAGTCAGAGATTTCAATATCCCACTTTCAGTAATGGTAGCATAGTCAGATATAGAATCAATAAGGAACAGGGGACTTAAAACAATATTATTGACTAATTTGACCCAATAGACCTATACTGAATACTCCACTCAATAATAGCAAGCATTCTTCAAGTATACGCAGAACTTTCTCCAGGATGAATCATGTTAGGTCACAAAACAAGTCTTAACAAATCTAGAAAGACTGAGATTGTATCAAGTAGTTCTTTCAACCACAATGAAATGATACCAGAAATCAAAAGAAAAACTGAAAATTTCACATTGTGGAAATTAAACAATGCAATGAGTTGAAGAATAAATCACAAGGGGAATTAGAATTTTTTTTCAGTGTTGGAAATGAACTCAGAGCCTCATGCATGTTAGGCAATTGCTTTCCCACTGAGATATATTCCAGGTTCAGAAAATATCTTGAGACAAATGAAAGCAAAAACATAACAAAATTATGAGATACAGTGAAAGTAGCACTAAGAAGTAAGTTTATAGTAATAAATGTCTACAACTATAGAAGAAGAAAAATCTTAAATCAATAATCTAACTTTATACTTTAAGAATCTACAAAAAGAACTAAAACCAAGCTTAATAAAAGAATAAGAATTAGAGAATTAGAAACTAGAGAAACAATTAAAAAACAACAAAACCAAGAGTTTTTTTTAAAGATCAACAAAATTAACAAACCTCAGCTAGACTAAAAAAAAAAGAGAAGACTCATATATCAAAATTGAGAAATGAAAAAAGAGACATTATAACTGATACCATAATAAAAAGGATTATATGAGGCTAACTCTGAATAATTGTATACCAACAAACTGGATAACTTAGAAGAAATGGATAAATTCTTAGAAACATAAACCTACCATGACTGAACTACGTGAAAAAAATCTGAACAGCATCACCTAGCAAGGAAATTAAATCAACAATCATTAGCCTAGGACCAGATGACTTCACAGATGAGTTCCCACGAAACATGTAAAGAATTAACAATAATACTCTGCAAACTTTTCCAAAAAACTGAAGAGGAGGGAATACTTTCAAAGTCATTTTGTGAAGTCAACATTTCCATGATACCAAACCCAAAGAGATACAAGAAAACTACAGACCCATTGCCTTAATCAAATGAATGTACAAACTTCAGCAAAATACAAGCAAACCAAATTCAACAGCATGTTTATTCATCATGTCCAGGCAGGATTTATTCCTGGAATAACACATGAAAATCAACCTAATATATCATATTAATAGAAATGGACAACAAAAAACACATGATCATTTCAACTGATGCAGAAAATACATGTGATAAATTCAATACTCTTTCATGACAAAAACACTCAATTAGAAACAGAAAAAAACTACTTCTGGATGAACTTGAGGCCATTATGAAAAAAGCCAAACTCAGAAGGTCAAGGGTCATATGTTTTCTCTCATAAGTGGAAACTAGAGAGAAAAAAAGGAAAATAAAGGTAGTGGGGGTAGGGATCTCATGAAAATCGAAGGGAGATGAGCAGAGGAAAGGGACCAGAGGAAGGAGGCGGGGAGGAAGAGGGAAATACTGGTCAAATTACATTGTTACATTGTGTGTGCATGAGTATGTCACACAACTCCTATCATTATGCACAACTATAATGGAGCAATAAAAAATGTGGAAAGGAAAAAAATCTTAAAAATAAATAAATAAAAAAGAAAGAAACTAGCTCAATGTAATAAAGACCATATATGAAAATCTCAATGGTAGAAAGCTAAACGGTTTACCTCTGTGATCAGGAACAAAGCAAGGATGCCCACTCTTGCCATCTATTCAACACAGTACTGAGAAATTAGGCAAAAACTAAAACAAAACCAACCAGGAAGAAAGAAATAAAGAGATATTTAAATAGGAAAAGGAGAAGTAAATTATGTCTGTCTGCAGATGACAAGATCTGAAGTGGTAAACACTAATTCTGCACATGTGCACACATACAAACAGAACTAAAATGAATTCAGTAAAGTTGTAAGATACAAAATCAACTGTTTTATATACATTAACAGTGAACAAGTAGAAAACAAAATTTAGAAAACAATCCCATTTACAAAAGAAAAAGATTAAGATACTGAGGGATAAATTTAAGAATGTAAAAGACTTATGTACTGAACACTATAAAACACTGATATAAGAAATTAAAGAATATACAAATAAATGGAAAGGCATCTGATTCATATATTGAAAGACTTAATACTGTGAAAATGCCTCAACTACCCCAGGCGATCTACAGAGTCAATGCAATCTCTATCACAGAAGCTTCTCTTAGTGTGCAGCAGGGGCAGCATACTTATAAAAGGACATATTTTAAACTTTGCAGCCACATAGTCTCAATCACAGCTGTGTACCTCTGTCATCCCTGGAGTATGAAAAGCAGTCATGAATAACACATAAACAAATAGGTGCCAATTCAATTAGTGGTAGGATGAGTTTGGTCCTTTGTTGGAATTTGCAGTGCTTTGGTATAAAAGTGCAGAAGCACTAAAAACTCTAATCATTTAACTGACTCATACATACAATATTTATCAAAAGATGAGAAAGCATCACACAGTTTGTCTTTGTTTCAATAACATGATGAATAGAAAGATTCTCTAGAGTTTAAGCCACCTGGTGGATTCCCCTGAGAAGATGCCCTCAGGGCAGCACAGCACCAGGGACTTGGTATCATCTCAGCCCTTGGACTGTCTGAATGAGCTATTTCCCAAGATAAGGCAAGTGAACGAAGAATTGGGCTTCAAAGGTTAATGGGCAGCTGAAATCTAAGAAGTATAAAGGAAAAATCGCACTGGGAAAATGTTAAGAGAATCAAAGCAATGAGATAGAAGTACCTGATTATAATAAAATGTGGTACGTTTTCAGGCTTGAGAGGTGGCTTGGCGGTTACAGCACTTGCCTGGCATGCACATGTACACAGGTTCAAACCCCAGCACACACATACATGACTAAGTGTCAGAGCAATAAAAGCCATGTGAAAAACTCAATGAAAATGGATTCTGTCTCTCTCTCACTGTCCTTCTCTCTTAAAAAAAAAAAAATGTGAAAAGTTGTTCTACCTCCTTTTTTATCCCACCACGAAATTTAACAGTACTGTGGGGAGAAAACACTCATTGGATCGAATTAATAGGAGGAACAAATTTAAGTTAAACCATATGTAGCTCTTCCTTTTAAAAATATAATCTCTAGTGGCTGGAGCAATGGCTTGGCGGTTACAGCATGTAACCTGGCATGTGCGAGGACATGAGTTCCAACCCCAGCATCATGTACGCAACAAAGTGTCGGAACAATGAAAGCCACATGAAAAACTAAATAAAATTCTCTCTCTCTCTCTTTAAAAAAAATAAAAATATAACCTCTATTATAGGGACCTGCTAACAAAGAGGCTCCAAACGGGTGGAAGATACTGCATAATGGAGTTGTCATTTGTCACTGGAGTTAGAAAGTTGGCTTTAAAGGCTTTGCTATCTCTGTGTCACTAAAGAACACATCTTAAACCTTCTTAAAGCAACTTACATGTGTGAAGTTTGCTTCATGCACAAAGCAGTTTCTAGGCCAGACGTGATGATGGGGAGAGGAAGTGAAATCCATAGGAGGGTTATGTTTCATTTGGAACTTGCTCTGCTTTTTCAATAATTACTCTGATCACTTGGCAAGTAAAAAGGAAAATCAAACCACACTTAATAACTATGTGCCTGGAAGTGCTCTGGAAGGCTTGGAAACAAAGTGGTGCCCTATGTCAGTGGCTTCATTTTACCATATACTTACTTCATTTACTTTAATTGAAGCATTACGTGAGAATTTAAGTCACGCTGGAGAAGCACACTTGTAACCAACCCCTGAAACATTAAGCACAAGGCCAGAAGTGGTGTTCCTGGGGACACAGAGGGCCATGGCTCTGCAACCAGGCAAGGAAGAGTTCCTGAAGCCACCTGCCAACTGTTGCTCATTACTGACTGGCTCTTTACCTGACACACCCGTGTGTTACAGCGTGGACCTTGGCTGTCCACCACAGGCCCATGGGTTGAAGGTTTGGTCCCCAGTCCTCAGTGCTACTGGAAGGTAGTGAAAACTTGAGGTGGGGCCTCATGAGAGGAAGTCAGATCACTGGGGAAGTACCCTTCAGGGAAAGCTGGGGCCCTGGCCCATTCTTTCTCAGTTTTCAATTCCTGGCTGCCATGAAGTGAACAAGAATCTTCTGTCACTTGCTTCTGCTAAGGATGTTTTGTTCGCACAGGTCCAAAGCAACAGGGCCAAGCAACCATGCACTGAAACCTCTGAAACCCTGGGCCCAAATAAACCTTTCTTCATTTGATGATGAAAAGCTGACACAATTATATTAGACCAATAAAAAATAAAAAGCTGACACGCACATGGCAAGGAGAGTAGGGGTGCAGGAAACTCTGACACTGGAGTCTTGATAGGAAATGGATTTGCTGCTCCTTTTGAGGTATAATCGAGGGCCAGCTGAACTGTCTTTTACCTCTTGCCTCTTCCCCAATTCTTTTCATATTCAGATATATAGGAATAGCGATGATGAAGGGTGATGGCAGTGGGGTCCTCCCAGGACTGCTGCTTCCATGCCTGCTCTGCCAGAGATCCTAAAACTTGTGCTTCTTTCTCCCTCCCCAGGGCATCATCTTCTGATATACCTAACACTCTACCCAGGAGTAAGAGGCTCAATGTAGAGAAAGAAAAACAGGCGAAGGCCTTTCATGTTAGGGCAACCTTCTGGACACTACTGTCTGTTGCCATGTCAGGAATGTGGAGGTTTCAGAGCATAGATTCTCAGTGGACTAAATAAGTTAATCACTTCAAATCACCCTCATGAGAGGGTGACCTACAGAGACTCCACGGCAGGGCTGCCCTAAGCTCTTCACTCTGTGTAATGCTGCTTTTACCGCTGAATGGACGGAGACCAGGGAGAGCACAGGCTGTCTACAAGAACCCCCTACATTCAGGTGCCTCCGGGAGGTAACTGTGCAGCTTAGTGAGCCATTCAAGCCTTGCTGTCCTTCACAGGTGACTGTAACATTTCAGTTGTGAAGCCTGATATTTGGTGATGAGTAAGACACCCTAATCTCTAAAATTACTACCTTACTATTTTGTCAAACAGGTTTCTCTGACCACTTTCAACTCAGTTTGGACTTTTAAACTTTAGTGGCAACAATTTAACTAATAGCTATTTTTTAGAAGAAAGAAATTATTGCAAATAATGTCTGTGCCCCTCAGTGGCAGCGCCTGAAAATCAGATGCTACTTGTTTATAAATGAAAAGAGAAATGGCTCTGCTTTCTTTTGTAAATTGTCACTCTAACTCAACCAACGTTAGTCACTGGCGTACACAGATGCTTTCAAAGCTCACACAGCCACTGCCTAGGGTTTTAGGAGAAGTGCTATAGCCACCATGTGCTTCCAAACTGAGAACCCATCCAGGAAGTCATGGGCTTTACATTCCAGGCATCAAACCAGTGCTTTCAGCTGTTTAACTGGCTGATGAATGACAGGAGAGTCCTACACTATCATGGGAAATCTAATCTGCAGAGAGGAAAAGCCTGGAAGACTGAGTTGGAGAATAGACTTGCGCCTGCCCCCTGTGGACTTTCTGCTGCTGCTGCCACAGATGGGAGACAGTTTGTTCGAAGTACTTCAGGTTTTGAGTCTAATGTGTAAAGAGCTTGGGAGCCACAGCTGCTGTCACTGCAACATGAAAAAGGTGCACAAACCGAAAACCAACTACTTTTCTTGAACCCACAAGAGCTGAGGGCAAACCAGGAACATGCACATGCCCATTTTGATGAACTGCTGGTGACTGAGTGTGAACCAGGACAAGTGAGAAACTTCTCGAGGAAGAAGGCTTATGGAAGCTCCCCACTTTTACAGGTTTCCCTGGGGAACCCCTCTAGGCTCTCACGGGTCTTGCAGGGGAAAGGGAAGAGAAGCCTTAGTGGAACTCTGCTCAGAAACTACTTAAGATTTACTTGGGGAGGATTGTGCCAGGGTAGATTCTGAGACTTGATTCCAGCTGGAGGAAGAAAATTCAACCCCAACTCTAGACCCTTAACCCTTTGTGTTTCACCTGTTGGGTGTGGGGGGAGGGATGAAGTCAACAGGGGTGAGGGTTTCAAGAAAGTCAACTGGGAGCCATGCAGCCAGGAAATGGGGCAGCAGACACTGGGATAAAGTTCCACATTGGAGGAATAAATGTGACAGTCGCAGTCCTGAAAAAGCCCTAATCAGCTTATAGAATGCAGGCCTTCCCAACTCCTCCTCACCACACCAACAGGGCTGCAAAAGAGTAGCAATAGATTATAGCTGAGAGCTGAAAAGAAAGAATAATGTAAGCAGAGATGGAAGCTCTAAGAAAAAACATAAAGGAAAATGCTAAAATGAAAACGTACTATAAAAGAGATGAAGAACGCTTTTGATAAACTCATGAGTAGACTAGATACAGTCAAGGAAAATCAGTGATCTTGAAGACAGGTCAAAAGAAGCTTCCAAAATCTGAAATGCAAAGAGAAAAAGAATAAAACAACAATAACGACATCAATGGAGAAGAATAACTGTGGAACCAATCAAAAAGCATAATACATGCTTAATTTTAATACCAGAACAAGACAGAGATAATGGTGCAGGAGAAATACTTCACATAGTACAACTAAGAACTAACCAAGGGGCTGCAGCGGTGGCTCAGTGTTACAGCGCTTGCCCGGCATGCGCAAGTACACAGGTTCAAACCCCAGCACCCACATACACAGCTAAGCATCAGAGCAATGGAAGCCAAGTGAAAAACTCAATAAAAATTGATTCTCTGTTTCTCTCTCTCGCACGCGCTGTCCTTCTCTCTTAAAAAAAAAAAGAAGTAACCAAAATTTGAGACACCAAATCATAGATCCAGAAAGCCCATAAAGCACAAAGCATAATAAATATTTAAAAAATCTACACTTAGGCATATCTCATTCAAACTGCAGAAGATCAAAGACAAAGAGAAGGGTTGAAGTGGTGGCTCGGTGGTTACAGCGCTTGCCCTGCATGACGAGTACACAGGTTCAAACCCCAGCACCCACGTACGCAGCTAAGTATCAGAACAACAAAAGCCATGTGAAAAACTCGATAAAAATTGATTCTCTCTCTCTCTCTCTCTCTCTCTCTGTCCTTCTCTCTTTAAAAAAAAGACAGAGAAAATCTTACAAGAAACATGTAGGACATCAATGTACACAGGAACATGGATTAAAATTATAGCAGACATCAGAAATCATGCACGCAAGAAGAAAATAAAGTGCAAAGTTTAAAATGTTTAAAAGAAAATCCTGTCAAACTAGAATTTCTATATAGCAAAATTATCATTCAAAAAAGAAGTAGAAATAAAGACTTTCTAGTTGACAGTGTGCATGTACATGGGGAGAGAGAGACAGACAGAAAGATGGACACTGCCACCAGATATGCCCTGCAAGAAAATTAAAAAGAAGTTTAAAAAGAAGTACTTTAGGCAGAAGGAAAGTGATATAGGTCAGAAACTTGGATCTACATCAAGAAAGGAGGGATGTCCAAGAAGGAATTAAGTAATGATAAAACTTTTTTACTCTTATTTTATCTAAAAGATAACTGTTTATTTAGGATAATCACCTACTGAGTATAGTATATGGAAAAGTGAAATGAATAGCATCATAAAAATAAAAGGAAGTATGAATACTTGTTATAAGGTACCAGCACTACATAAAAAATGATACAATGTTATTTGAAGGCAGACTTTGGCTACCAAAAATGTATATTTTAAACTTTGGTAACTACTTTTTTTTCAGTACTGGAAATTGAGCCTAGCGTTTTGCACAAATTAGGAAAGTGCTCTACCACTGAGCTACATCCCCAACCCTTTTTAAATTTAATTTTGAGACAGGGTCTCAATAAGATGTCCAGTCTGGTCTTGAGCTTGTAATCCTCCTGCCTCAGCCTCCCAAATAACTGGGATTACAGGTGTCTCCCACGCTGCCCAGCTACAATTTTTTCCAAAACAGTAGAACTGATATACTAAAAAAGAAATAAAAATGGAATTTTGTGTAAAAGCAGAAAATCTAAAAACAAAAATGAACAAATGTAACAAATAGAAAAGTTAAAAACTATTAAAAACTGATATACAACAATCCAACTCTATCAATAATTACTTTAAATATTAAAGTCTAAATCCATTAATTAAAAAGCAGAGGATGTCAGAGAAGATAAAAAGCAAGGTTAAAAAAGGCACAACTATACATTAGCTGCAA
>PVKS010029332.1:0-25451 GCA_004027875.1 Aplodontia rufa | reverse complement strand
TGGGCAGTCAGTGCCAGGAGGTCCTGTGAGACAGGGTCTCCTCCCCCGCTGTGCCCGCTCTGGGACATATATGTGTATGTCTGGGGCAGAGCCACAGGCAGCGGGCAGGGACACAGGGCCAGAGCCAGGGCTGGGCAGAGCGTGGGAGGGAAGCCTGAGAGCAGGAGCAGTGCGACGTGGACGGGCCTCACAACACTTCTTCTGTGATTAACTGCTGGGTCCAGGCCCAGGAAGCCCCCACCTGCCAGGGCTGAGATGGGCTGCATCTGCCCCATTCCAGCCCTGGCACTGTGCTGGCATGCGCAGCCCAGCCTGCCTCCTAGGCTTGGGTGTCCTGTGGCTACCTCCCATTCAGAATCTCCATGGCAAAGTGCACCACAGACTGCAGAGCACAGACATCGCCTGGGACCAGTCAGGGAGACATCCGCATGGCTGCGCCCCTGTGGCACTCAGGGAAGTGTGGCTGCAGGGATGGGACACCAGGGTGAGAGGGTGTGGCAGCAGGGGGCAGGTCATCAGGGTGAAGGGGTGTGGCTGCAGGGGGCAGGTCACCAGGGTGAGAGGGTGTGGCTGCAGGGGACAAGTTACCATGGTGAAGGGGTGTGGCTGCAGGGGCGGGTCATGAGGGTGTGCCTTTGGGGTTCCCATTTTGTTCTTGTTGAGTGCTGCTCTTCCTGCTTCCTGGTGGTCAAGTGCTAAGCATTTTCCTCCTCCAACGCTTCCATCCTGATGCACGGCCTCACCTGTGCTCAGAGCAATGGAGCGGCTGTCTATGGACCTCTGAAACTATGAAGCCCAAATAAACTCCTTAAAATGGTCTGGCTGAACGATTTTAAGACTGCCTGTTGACTGGCAGGAGCTCCCAGGCAGCCAGCAGCTCTGGGAGGCGAGGACGCACTCCTACGTGTCTGTAGCCTCACACCCAGCCCACACATGCTCTGCCCAGGACTTTCTGACACATCCTGGGGCTCCACAGGTATTGTGCCACTTTTGTGACCTTGTCCTCTGAGAAGGGAGGAGATTCTCGGCCCCTGGCCCAGGAGGTATTCTGTACTGGAGGCTGAGGGCTTCAGGCAGGGATGCCCTGTGTCTCCTGCAGGTGATGCCCGTCTGGTTCAGGGTCTCCAGCCACCCAAAAGCCCCATTGACAGTAAGGAGCAAGATGGTATGGAATCCATTGGGAGGGCCACTGTAAAGGACATAAGCCTTGGGAGCAGGCTGGGGACAGGCTGGGGCCTCGCAGGCACAATGGCTCCAAGAGGAGAGAGAGCAGGGACTGGTCAGCCCTGAGAGGGGCTCCTGGTCCCTGCACACCTCTCCCTCCTTTCACCAGCGAGGTGTATTGGTAGGTGTGTGGGACCAGGTGGAAGGCCCCAGTCACAGGTGGCCTGGACCCAGAGGCCTGTGCTCCTCCCAAGCCTGTGGAGCAGGACTTGGATCTCAGTGGCCTCCAGTAGTCACTAAATGAAGCTCTTCCTTCATAGGGGACATCAGAGGCAATGTCATCCACATCCAAGGTCGGTATGGCCTGGGCTCTAAACGTCTGCTGACGCTGTGGTCATCTGCTGGGAGGGGGGATGCCCGGCCCCTGCCCTCTCTGGGGCTCCCTCCGGGACGGGGGCTGATGGACTGATGGCTAGCACCTGAAGCCTTTGGGGTGACCCTTCACTGAAAATGAGCATCCCAGGAAGCCACAATAACGGCTATAACTCAGAATACACGATAACACCGCTAATTCCTGTTTTCCATAGTTGCCAGAAAGCTCTAAGTACCTTCGACACTTTCTAAATCTGACAGTTTTAATTATTTCCCCTGTGCCACTATTGATCAGGTGAGTCAACCTATGACTTGAAGGCCTTTGTCAATACGCACTGCCAGTACCGGGGCTGGTGAGGCCTTGGCAGTCACGGGCCTGGCCAGGGATGGGGTGCTTGGCCCCAGCAGACTCTCAGAGCCTCCCCGACAGCTGCCCTGTCCTCTCTGCCTCACCCAGCTCCTCTCCCCACAGCCAAGGTGCTGTGATGACCACTGTGTGGGGTGTGGTCACTCCTCTGGTCACTCGAGGGGCCTGCAGAAGAAACACTGCCAGCCCAGGGTGGCCACCAAGATCTCCCTCCAAGAGCTCCCTCTGGCCAGGCAGTGTCCATTCAGGGCCAGTTTAAGGGACAACTGCATACCTGGGCAACCACAAAGACAGAGTAGACAGGGGCATGGGTGAGGACGGTTGCTCTTGTGGACCCCTCTGCCCATGACACTCCTCTGCCAGTCCTCCTGCCCATCTTGCCTTGCCCTTGTCCACGCTCCACTGCAGAGCTGGTGCAGGGGAGGGTCACCAGGGTGACGGGGTGTGGCTGCAGGGGGTGTGGATGGTCACCAGGGCAGGGATGTGGTGCACCTCCCCCACTCCTGTCCTTCAACTCCTCCCAACGTAACACATGTACCACGGATGATTAGCACCTTGGGACAGAAGTCTGCTCTTTCTCATTGTCCCATGTGGGCCACCTGGAGGAAGAGGATGTGAGTTTTATGCTGAGCTGGATGTGGTCACACTGTCCTGAAAGGCAGGACCTCCAGGTGTCCCATTGCAGCACAGGGCCCGGGTCCTTGCCACCTGAGGGCACCAGGCTCCTCGCGCTGATCCGTTCAGCCACATGCACGGTCACCGCTCCCATGGCGTCCTCGCTCCTCTCCCGCAAATTGTCCATTCATGCCCCTTCCCTTACACGTTGCGCCAGTGCTGTCTGTCCACCTGTCCCCATGCTTTCTCCATGACATCTCTTCCCGTGCCTCTGTTGCACTCTGATCAAATGCGTGGTTTCCGTGCTGCCAGATCCACCTTCCTTCCCAACACCCGAATTTGAAATTTGCTCAGAAGGTGGAGTTTCACGTCTGGCTTGTGGCGGCTGCAGGTCTTCATGGTTCCCTGACAGACTCTGGTGGTCTCAGAACTCGCCATGCTCTCATTGCGCTGGCATTTGGCTGTCCCACGCCACTCATGTGCCAGAGGCTGTGTGTCCCCGGGTCTTTTCCAGTTGTTCACTCTTTTTTCCTAGCCATCTCTCTTTACCTGGTGCCAATGCCTCTCTCGCCTTTGAATGCGGCCCTACCTAGCTTCCCTGGATATCTGATGGGGAACCTCCCTGCGTCTTTCTTCATGTTTTCCTGGTTAGACTTGCCGGTTTCCTACTTCAAAAAGGCTTGGAAATTACATTTTGCAAAACATCAAATTGAAACTTTGATCAAAATTGCACAGTCTACAAGGTAAACTGAGCAGAGTCTGTATCTTTGCAGTGTTCAGTCTCCCCACAGAAGCCTGGCACGTGGGCCAAGGCCAGGTGGCAGCCTGATGCTTAAGGGAGGCCGGGAGAGCTGTGTGCATGGCTCCGGGGCATCTGTGAGGCTGTCTGGGAGGCTGGCCTCAGGGCCAGCACCCACCCGACTCCTCCGCCTGCCTAAAACACCGCCTGCCTAAAACACCGCCTCCCGTCCATTCATCCTCTGCCTGCCTTCCCAGTCAGTCCAGCCTTCCTATCATCTCTGCATCGTCTGCCTCCCATCTGCCCGTTACCTACAACCCATCTATCGCCCATCAGCCTCGCCACCCGTCCTCTGTTAGTCCGTTCTCTGTTCTCTCTCCTCCTCTGCCGCTCTGAGAGCCCTGCCTAGCACGTGGCGTCGCTCTCCATCCGAGAGTCTCCCTGTCTTCTTGATGGTATCGATAGCACTTTTACATTAAACACGTGTGCGTTCCCTCGTCCTTGTCAGTTTTGCGCTGCTTGCATGGCGTGCTAGAAATGATGTCTGCCGCTTGATGTCTGCAGGTGAATCACGGAGCTGGAGGCTCAGGTATCTTGCTCTGGCAAAGCCTCCTTCAGTACCTTACAGTGCAGTTCTCTCCACGGGGTTCCTCTGAATTTCCCAAGCCCACTACTCCATCTGTACGGAGTTACATATGTTTTAAAAGCATCTTCCTTTTTTCTTAATTTTGCCGTATTTTCTTAATTGAAAAGTAGCAATTGTGCCTATGTATGGGTACAATATCATGTTTTGACCTTTATGTAGGAGGTGAAAAGATGCAGAAATGTCGCTCACCCAGTGACCTTTGCCCCAGGAGAATGTTAGAAATCTAGCCTAGCAGGTACTGTTAAGGGTGGCTGCCAGGCAGTGCAGCAGGTGGCTGAAGCAATTCCCAGCTTGTGGGGGCTCTGTGCCTTTTGTTTAGCACCTCCTGGGCCCATCCTGCAGCCACACCTCCCTTGCGGGGGGCGCTTCCTTCCTCCTGTGCTAGCCACTGGAGTCTCCTCTGCACCTGGTGAGAAGCCACCCAACCAGGTGCTCCTCCCTGCTAGAGGTCCTGGCATCCTGCAGGGAGCAAAGTCCCGCAGGGGACTCTGCAGGTGGCAGGTACTGGGGAGATGGATGGAGCTGGGGCAGCGAGCAATGCTCTCCCTTGAAACCCAGCAGCAGGCGACTCTGTGTCAGGCCCTGGAAATACCTCCGCTTCTCAGCATTAATTAGGAGGCTTGCCACAGCTCTGCGGTAGATTCCCACGGCCACAGTAGAGAAGCGTCTACATCATTAACTCCTTGCAGCTAAGAACTGCACTGTGCTTTTAATCCGTGGATTGCCTCTGTGATTCTTGGGATGCGAACAGGTTTATTTTCTGCAGAATCTGCTAATGTGTGTGGACAGGTTCCCTGGAGTGGAGGTCCCCGTGTTTCTGAGCTAAAGCCTTTTCAGCTGTGGTGTGCGCTTTCTCAGTAGCTGTCGCAACCTTCTCCCGCGCGGAGGCTGAAGGCTTTTCCTGTGCGGTGTGTGGTGGGGAGGGCCTGGCCTTCAACTTCCCTCTCAATTACTTTCCATCTCCTTCAGACAACCATTCTGCTTGCATTTTCTAAAATATATCCTTCTTAAATTTGCTTTCAAAAGGCATCATTATATATTCAGATCGTTTCACGATGATTATTTACATTTACCAAGTTTGTTATTAGCATTTCAGAAAAGAAATACGCAGCTTTCTAATCGGGCCCGGTCTGATTTCTTCTTTTTACGGTTTTGTTGGGATGCTTCACACACTAGCATAACAGTGGCTGCGCTCGGTTTAGGGTTTGAGTTTGTCACAGGCAGCACCCTGGCTTCCAACCCCGGCACACCCGCCAGCCACAGCTAGCTGCTTTTCTCACTAGGACTCTGAAATTGTATGGAAATGAAGTCATGGAGGCGTCTCCTTCCCTCTGGTGACCTCGGTGGTGGGTGCGGTAGAGCGCCCTGCAGTTGGCTTCCTCCGGAGGCCCGCTGGCTTTTGAGGACCTCCATGGTAGTCCAGCACTTGTCAAAGGCTATGTGGCTGCAGTGAACTCTCTCCAGCCCCCTGTGAGCCTGCGATTTCACTCCTCTTGGGTGAACATCTGGGACGCGGCTGCACCATGCAGAGGTGCACATTTGACCTCTTGAGGCAGTGCCAAGCTGTTCTCCAAGTCCCTGCCATTTTGCAAGCTACAGCAGGGTTGGTCCCATGGCCCCACATCCTCACCGTCACTCAACAGGTCTGCCCTTTACATTCAGCCTTTGTGGGTGTCTGCAGCCCCGTGCTGGGTTTGAGGTCCTTGGTGACCAGCGTGGCTCAGCACCTAGTTATCTTCTTTGGTGAACGCCTGCTGATCTCTTCTGCCACCCTATTTTAATGGAGTTGTTTACATCACCGAGTTGCGAGCGTGCTTGCATTTCCGGGGCACTTCCCTTGTTAGACACATGGGTCTCAGATTCTCTCCTCCGCGAGTGTCTTGCCTCTCCATATCACGTGTAGTTCTGCAGAAAGAAAACTAAACTTCTGGTGCGGTCTGATGTATTGTCAGTTAATTCTGTAGCGTGTCCTGTTTAGGCTGAACTTAGGAGACACTTGGCAAGCTAAGGGGACTGAGTTCTCCTCTAAGCATTTTTCAAAAGACCGTGTGACTTTCGCCCCTGTGGACTTCACCCATCACCCGGGGTAAGGCCTAGTTCTTGCACGTGGATGCCCGGCTGCTCCAGGGCTTCACGGCTCACTCACTGGAGCCTGCTCTGACCCTCCCGTGTCACTCGATGCTGAGGTCTACCTCTATTACCATGCAATAGCTTCAGTTCAGGGAGTCTCCATCACTGCAGCTTCACGGTGAGCCTTGAAATTAGGCAGTGTGATTCCACCAAGTTCATCCTTTTTCAAGATTACTTTGACTATCTTTTAGATCACCACATGAATTTTAGAACAACCGGACGATTTGTATAACAAGATGAAGGAAGCCCCAGGCCGCAGCTTCCTGCGACTGTCCTGGCTCCTTGAGAAGGTTGCGGGGATTGTTGACAGCAGTAAGTCTTCTGAGCCGTAGCACAAGGCAGATCTCTCCATCTAGGTGCAACTTAAGACATTTTAGCCATCTTCGTAGTTTGAAAGTACACCTTGCACATCTCCTATCAAATTTGCCTTGGGATTGTGCTATTTTCAACATGACTTTCATTTTGATTTCTGAGCTGTGGTGTTGCTGTGTAGAACCACACATCCTGGGGAGGCTTAGGTCTCTGCATGATCCTCAGGCCCTCTGAGAACCAAGACAACAAGCTTGCTCCTCCCATCCTGCAGGTTGGGTTTTCTTGCTCCTCCCATTCTGCAGGGCTGGGCTTTCTCCCTGTGTGGAGCTGGCTCAGCTTAGCACCCGGGAGAGTGTGAGCACAGATGCCTCTGCCCGCAGATCTCAGGGGTGCCAGCGTCTCCCCTGGAGTGGGCGGATGCTGGATGCTGAGCACCTCCACACTGGAGGAGTTTCCTTCCGCTCCTGGTTTATGTGTGGAGTCTTTTGTGGAAGGTGTTGGCTTTGCCAGGAGCTTTTGCTATGTCTTCTAGAAGGATCCACACTTCCTTGTTTGCTCAGAGAGCAGATGAGGTGAGTCACAGGGACTGCTTTCCAAATGCGACCCAGCTGCAGCTTAGAGACGACCTCTGCCACTCGACCTCTCATCCCCACCACACGCAGGCCGTGTGTCTATACCTCGTAGGACTGGGTCTGTATTTACATTGCATGATTCCCTGGTGTGCACACGTGTGATTTATGCCTTAAATCTATAGTTCCTCTTTCCATTTTTAACATGCAAGCATGCGGGGACCTTTTCTTTCCGATGCGGGTAATTTATGCCTTCCTTTCTGGCCAGTTGGCGGGAGGTGTATACATTTTACTGATGTTTCCTAACAAGCAAGACACCATATGGCCCAGATTCTCCACTCCTGGGGACTTTCTCAGCGTGAGTTGAAGCCTGCATCCTGGCTCCACGTGAGGCTTAACAAGGCCCTCCTGTGCTGGGTGGGAGTTAGAGGCTGGACGCCTGGACGGGGCCCTCTGTGATGGGTGGGGGTTAAGCTGGTGGAAGTAGAGCAGACCCTGCCCAAGGGCGACTCAGCAACAGCAAATGAATGACAGGGCAGGCAAAGCCCACACGAGTCCTTGGATTGGTCTTCCGGGCACAGAACCCAAGGACAGCATCACACAGCCAGGCTCCCCCTCGATGGCACTCGGGGCAGCACAGAGCTGGGGGACCTGGTGACAGAGGCTGCTGGCAATGGTCCTGCCTTGGCTGGTGTGGTTCTGCAGTGGGGGCCAGGCCAACGTGGCTCATCGTGGAGGACAAACTGGGCCTCTGATTCACCCAGGATGTAGGGTCCACGGAGGCACTGCACCCTCAGCCCTCCTCACTCTGGAGAGGGCCTTGGCACGCTTGCTGCCTGGGTAGCGTGTCTGTGGGGTGACGAGGGCAGCTCTGAACCCGTGCCTGGCTGCCCTCTCCTGGTGTCCTCCAGCTGTTTCTGCAGTGCCCATGCACTTTGCAGGGTACCTAGGCTGGCTGCAGTGGTCCCCCTGGGTTTGGCTTCTGCCTGTGCTTTCCTGGTTGAGAGTTGTTTTCTGCGGCTCCGTGCTAAGGGACCTAGACTCTGGACACTGGCACTATTCCACGAGACCTGGCCTGCTGCTGAGGCTCAGGCTTTGCTCCTTCACTTTGTCCCCACAGCCTACTTCCACCGGGCCTGTGTGTGCTGTCCAGGTTGCTCCTGCATGCACGCTGTCCAGCGGCTGGTCTCAGGCCAGCGGGGCCACCTGCTGCCCAGTCTGGTCACATTCCCACATGCACAGCTCAGCAATGGGGCCTGGGTCACAGGTTCTGTGTCTCTCAGTTGATGTCTCTGCTCTGCTCCTCTCCCAAGCCCCTCCCACTCCTGAACAGAGAGCAAGGGTCCAGGCTTTCAGGCCAGCCCTGCCACACACTGCTGTGACTACACCTTCCCCTGGGCCCCGTGGCAGAGGACAGGAGCAAGAATGAGCCAGACAGGGTGGGGGGGGCCTCCAGCCCTGGGCACCAGCTCCTCTGTTCAGAGAGGAACGTCAACCTCCACCTGCTTCCAGGCTGTGGCCAGCCACCCCACAGTCACCTCTGCTGTGCTGCAGCTGGCTGAGAGGTGAGGAGGAGGAAGAGGAAAGGAGGGCTGCAGGATCTCCCCTCCCGACCCTCAGATGTCCCCTCTACTCCCCAGACCAGAGCAGGGTGGCTCCTCCTGGCCATCTCTTGCCATCAGCCTGCACTGCAGGGCTTCGGCTCCTTTGCATCCACCTCAGGGACACTGGAAGAAAACCAGCCAAGGGAACCGGAAGCTTGGGACGTTGACCCTGATCTTCACCAGCCAGGGGCCTCCCTCTACCCTCCAAGCAGGACCCACGGCTGCCTTCTGAGGGCAGTGCAGATGCTGCATGCTAGCTCCCAGCTGGGGTCCCTGTCCAGCCCGTGCCACTGATGCCGTTGCTCCTGAGGACCTTGAGCATCTTCCCTGCCACTCACGAGGATCCACTTTGATTTCCTGCGTCCGTACTTGCAGCTCACTGCTCTAAGCTGGCTTGCTCTCTTTCTTCCTTATTTAAACATCTTTCCACACTTCCTGGATAATTTCCCTTCGTGAGCGACAGGCCAGGGATGCTCCCTGGTTGGCTGTGTGTCCTCTCACTTTTGCTGGCCCTGCAGAGTGGCTTTGTCCTGCAGTCCAGGCTATGCACCACCCTGTCTGCCCTGCAGGCTCTGGCTGGAGCGCCCTCCGTGTCTCTGCCATTTGGATTTCCCGCGTGAAGGCTGTGAGGACGGGGTCCACTGTCTTTTCTCCCATCTTCCCCTGGTGGCTGTCCTGGGTCTCCTCTCCTGGTGCTCTGTTTGCACACTGGCACCTTACGCTATGATCGCAGGGGACACATGGTGCTTCACCACCCGAGGGCTGGCCTTCCACCCAGGTCTGCTGCTGAGCCTTCTCCTGGCGACTTCCTTCCCTCATAGGCAGTGTGATCAGCTTTTGTGCCTCTAGAAGCAACAGCAGAAGAAAAACTATAGAGTTTTATGGGAACTTAAGGAAAAACTGACAGAATCCTGCAGTCGACATTTTCCGTCCTAAGACCATATGTCTTTCTCTAACTTCAGGCTTGCTTTTGTGAGATGAGGTGTTCTCCACAGAAGTCCAGGTAAATTAATTGCTTCGGTCTCACTGGAGTGCCAGGAGGACAGGACATCCCAGTCCTGAAGAGTGGCCTAAAACAAGGGCTCCGGTGCTGTGCTGACCTTGGGGTCTCAGCTTACCACCCGCAGGCTGAGTAAGTGAGTCTCCTAGGCTCTCGGTGCTTCCAGGCTCTCAGCCTGAGACAGGGAAGCAGCCTCCTCTTTCCAAGCCCAACCGCCTTTGCTCCGGGGTTCCTAACAGGATCTCATTTCCTCCAGTCTTTCCTTGCCTGGCCCAGTCCTGAGCCTTTAAGGTTGTTTGTCCAAAATAGAGGCTCTTTGGGAGTAGCAGGAAGACTCGTGTCCTTGCCTGCACGGAGCAAAGGGTCCTGAGAGTTGGAGAGCACAGGCCACACTCCACACTGGCTTCTGACGCTCTGTTCTTCAGAGCCCTGTCTTGGAAGGAGACAGCACAGCATTGGCATGCTTGGGTTCTTTTCTGGGAGACTCCAGGGATCCTAATTGTTGGCACACACTGCTCCCTCCTCTGGGGGACTCCTGGGGTCCTCACCATTGGTAGACACTGCTCCTTCCTCTGGGGGACTCCTGGGGTCCTTGGGGACAGTAAACACTCTCTGCTATGTCAGGGATACCTCCCCAGGACCAGGTCCTGCTTCTCCTTGCTTCAGTTCGTTCCCACCGCCATCCCTGCAGGCAGCAAGGAAGGGAGGTGTTCAACATTTCTAGGTTCATCGGAGGTCCTGCGGTGATGCCAGCTTCCCCCTGCCCCCTGGAAGCCCCTTCCCACTTTCCTTCAGCAAATCCTCGTTGCTTGTTGCCTGCAGGCAGACCCTGCACTGGGTCCTGGGTGGGAGTTAAGAACACTCTGAGTTCTGCTGCTCCCGTCTGGTGGTCGAGAGATGCT
Organism: Aplodontia rufa; assembly: GCA_004027875.1. Taxonomy (NCBI): domain Eukaryota; kingdom Metazoa; phylum Chordata; class Mammalia; order Rodentia; family Aplodontiidae; genus Aplodontia; species Aplodontia rufa. The sequence goes on along the minus strand of PVKS010029332.1, from coordinate 15,031 downwards.
GTCTCAGTTGCGTGGAGGCTGTGCCTGCCCGTCATTTCCATCCTTCATTTCTTAGACTTTCAGTGTGCCGTTTGCTTTCAGGCATGGGGTCCAGGATTGAGAAGATGGTCACCTCTGCAGGGCATCCACGCCAAACCCGTGGGAAGCAAGCAGTGCTGTGGAGAGCTGGGCCAGGCTGGCATGGCTGTGTAAGGCCTTGGACAGGACTTGTGGGGAAGCCACCATCAGCAGACAGAGGGTGTGGGTGCAGGAGGTTTCCAGGCCTGCAGGGGCACAGTGGGGAGTGGCCAGGGCAGGTGAGTCCATGGGTGTGGGGAGCACCATTGTCCAAGGCAGGGTGATGGCTGGCGGCTCCATCCAGGGGTGCCTGGAAAGCTCCTCACCCTGAATTCACCACCTGCAAAGCGTTGCCATGGTATATCTTATCCTGGCTCCTGCTTCTAACTAGAGAGGGACCAGGACCCCCAGCACCATGTGGAATTGACTGTTGTCATTATCCAGGCTGCTGGAGCACAGTGGAGGCAGGAAGCTCCAGAGGACAAGTGGACAGGGTGCAGCCAGGAGGACCCTGGTCACCTGTTGGTCCCTCCCAGCTTCTGTGTCTGGGACAGCATGGGCCAAGGTAAACTCCAGCTGCTCCATGGCAGTCTTTTGTGCCACTGAGTAATTATTTATGGTGCACACAGTACAAATGCCACCATTGTCTGGACATAGGGAGGCGTCATCAAAATCCCCACCAGAATATTCCCAGGCACAGCTGAGCTTGCCTGCAGATTGGTGGCCTTGGCACATGAGCATGGAGGAGCCATTTCCAGGCTGAGGCTTCCCAGCTGGCAGTCCAGCATGACAGGCAGAAGGAGGGCTCTGCCACCAGCTTCCCTTCCCTGGAAAGGACCAGGCCTCCCCCCGTTATATCTGGGAACAGGATGGTCACAGCGCAGTCCCGTGGCTCTGGTGAAAGTCAGTTAAGCTAGCAAAAGGAAAGCCCAGAGCTTAGCCTAGGACAGGGATGGTGGCAGCTGCCCTACCTCCTGGTCCACCAACCAGCGTTCGGTCTGTTGCTGCTTCAAGGAGCCCGGCCCTGGAGGACCTGAAGGAGCATGCCCAGATGTGCACGTTCACGTCTGTGCACATCCATCCATGAATGCATTGGCGTGGCAACACATGCAGGTGTCAAGAAGCTGAGGAGGCTTGGGGACCTGAGGTGTGGCTCTCGCCTGGCCCAGGAGCACCATACACTGGTCGACCCCCTCAGCCACGAGGGTCCTGCTCTCTCTCTGGCTCAGTCCTGGCTCTGATGCAGCCTTGTTGGCTCCCAGTAAGTTGGCAGAACTCAGAAATATCACTCTCTTTGTTGGGAAGTGGCTATCATTTTGAGGGGGCTCTCTGGCTTTCAGGACACTGTGCAGGGACATTGTGCCAGGATGAACTTCTGTGTCCTTAGTGGGTATAATGGAATCTGGAAATTGCCAGGGAGAAACAAGTCATTTGCTGAGTGTGGCTGAGCCTCCTGGGATGCCTGAGCAGCGGATAGACAAATCAGCTGCACCCAGAAATGCCAACTGTGGGAGAGAGGAGAGGAGAGTCCTGGGCCTCTGCAGCAGGACATGGGCCACACAAAGCCACTATGTGTGTGTGAGGGAGAGGGATGAGGCCAAGAGGGGGGAGTGGCCGCTGCAGCCCGATCCTGGCCTCTACATCGGCAGCCAGCTTGCCCCTTAGGTATGGTGTGTGCACTGCTGTACAAGGTCCCCACAGCCCCGGGTGAGGCACCTGGTGGCAGTGACTTGGAGTCCCTGGGCTCCTGCAAACTGGCTCCAGGCTGAGCAGAGGACAGAGCCGGCTGTTCTGGACACTGGCCCCTCCAGGGATAAGTCTGAGTGACACCAGAGCCAGGTCCAGCAGAGCCATTATGGACCCCACCGGCCACCCTGGAGCCACCGATGGCCCTGGACAGGGAACTGCACTTCTGTGGACCTGGTTCACAGTCATCTCTGGGGCCCTTGGCTCTGCTTGGCTGGAGCAGGAGGGGTGAGGTTTTGTGTCACACTGGAGTGCTGCCCTCAGCACAGCCCCAAGGTGAAGGAGCTGGCACAGGTGGTGCAGCTCCTGGAACTTAGGCCAGCCCCAAGCTCTGGGTCTCTGTGCAGCTTGGCACACTGGCAGGCCCTTCTTCCTCCACCTGCTACCAGTGAATCAATCGGGACAGATCCTGAGGCCCAGCAACTCCTTCCCCAGGCCTGCAGGAGCCAGCGTGAGACACCCATGTGCCAATGAGGCTCCCTGGAGGCTCCCTCCTGCCCCTTGCAGGCATCCTGGGCTCGTGGTCACGTGGCCACAGTCTCTGCCTCCTACACAGGCTCCCTGGGCAGACATCCATCTCATTCTCTGCTTTGTCACTGAGCACAGGACTTACAGGTGGTGCATGACTGCCTCACCCCAGCATCACGACTGCAAGCACCCTTACACCCACAGCCTCCTGTCCTCCCTCCTGTCTCCCCTGGGAACGGACAGACCATGCAGGCAGCTTGCAGGGTGGACCATCGGCTTAGCACCCAAACAGTCTCCGCCTGTGGCCAGGGGCTGGCCCATTCTTTCACCCTGGGTCTTTCTCAAGTAGATTTTCCCCTTGTCGTTCATGGGAGCCCCTTGTCCTGAGCAGGTTTCAGGGGTTCAGAGTGGAACATTATGCTAAGAGCTGTTCTGGCTCTAGATGGGGGTGTGCCTCCAGCCAGTGTCCCCAGCACATGACCTGGTCCCGAGGGGGATCCCAGGAGAGTCTGTGCCCCTGTGTGCCTGAGGAGAGCGGCCTCCAGGCTCACAGATACCTTCTCCCAGTGTCGGGAAAGAGTTGCTTTGGATGCTGCTGCAGTTCAGTCATCCCAGTGCCAGCCTCGTGGTAAGGCTGTGGAGGAAGAGGAAGTTCCAGTTGCCCACCCTACAGGGTAGATCAGAAAGAGAAAGCAGGGAGACACTCAAACCAGAGCCCCGCACCAGCCTAAGACTTTTCATATTTTACAATCTTGTTTCAGAGAAAATTTCAAGGGAGCCTGTGAATTACTGTCTGGACTTCCCAAGTGCTGGCCCTCAGCTCCTGCAGGACACTTCTGTGGCTGCTTGTGTTCACCACCATCCTGGGAGCCACACGATTGCATCACGTGCCCCAAAGGCTATTTCTGCACTGCAGCTCCACTGCTCTTTCCTGATCAGGGAGGTGAGGTTTGAGAGATCCCAGCCCACGTGGGGAGGGCCAGCAGCCAAGTGGTAGGAGGCTGTCCCCAGTCACCTGCTGGCTGGGTTGTAGATTCAGAAAGATCCATCTTGGCTGGGTGCAGTGACACACACCTGTAATCAAGTCCAAAGTGGCCCCTGTCTCAAAAAAAAAAAAGGAAAGAAACATGCATTTTGAACACTGAGCCACACTTCTAAACTGGGTTGGCCTGTGGCTGGTGTCTACCAAAGCAGCTTTCAGGATTCTTTTGTGGGCTGGGGATGCCATGCTCACCTAGTATTTCCTGGAATCCCTGGCTTGAAACGCCACCCCCTTGGGGTCTGGCCACCCCTGGGGCCTTGGTGGCTGGCTGTTGGCCAGCCGGGGCCCCCCATCCTCTGGAAGGGTGCTGGGCGATCTTGGGGCTTCCGCTGGGCCCAGAGGCCAGGCTGCCTGTCACAGCCTCTGGGAGGGGCTTCGTACCTGCCCCTTGGCTTGGCTACTTTATGCAGGGTTTAGACGTGGGGTGGGGGCTCCTCACTGTCGTCCTGCAGATCTGCTGCCGCCCGGAGGGCAGTCCCTCTCCTGGTGGCCTGGGCGCTGTGCCTCCCAGAGGCCATCTGCACCTGTGGCCCTGGCAGCTCCGGGGAGGGAGAGGCTGGCACCGCTGCTGGCTCCTTTCATCTCCTTCCTCCCCAGCGCTGAGACCTGAGGCACTTTTGATAATAATGAACACGGGTGCAAGGCAGGGACCATGCGTGGATCCTCAGCTTACAGCACATGCGAGCAGGTCCGGTGCCTGAGTGGTGGAACAGGGGTGCTGGTGTGTGACTCTGGGGTTCCAGGACTGCTACAGTGCCAGGGACCCAGAGAGTCACTCCTCTGCCTCAATAGGGACTCGCTGGTCCCCCAGAGGGGAGATGGCACTTCCCTGAGACCCCGCCATCAGTTCTCTGCCCATGCTGTGTCTTCTTCATTCTCATGAGACAGGACAGAACCACGGGCAGCAGGGACTGTCTTGTGTGTCTTGTCTTGGAGGGCAGGGGAAGGAGGGCACAAAGCGGGACAGGACTGCCTCAGAAACCAGTGCCCCTGGTGCATTTTCTCTCTCTGTTTGCAGCTCCGGCCTTTCCCTGCCCCAAGGCAGAGCCAAGCCTCTGGGCCAACAGAGAGGCAGAACTGATCAGCCCCTGCACACCAGTGTCTGGGAGCGAGTGTTCCCCAGGGGCAAGATAACCTCGTACAGAGCAATCTTATTAAACAACAGACAACATTTAAACCAATTTGAAGTCCATGAGGGCCCCCTCCCGCCACGCGTCCTGACGGCCACTGACACCGAGCCTTCCAAATCCATTTTATTCTGGTCTGAACAGCTCCGCTCCATGGAAATGGCTTAATCGGATTGCTGCTCCTCCCAGGCAGCAGCCTGGGGGTGGCGTGTTTAGCTTCCAGCCTCGCCAGGCTGTATGAAAACAGACAGCTTGCGCCTGCGCCAACATGGCGCCTGTTTGGGGTAAGGATGGAGCGCAGATCTGCTGTTTTGAGGGTGTCTGGGCAGACTTCCCTGCTCTCTCTGAATCCCGAGGGCCAAGCCTTTCTGCAGGCAGTAAGGCCTGGGGTTGGCAGGCACCTCCCGCCGTCTGCCTGTGATTTTGGTGACCCATGTTGGAAAACGGGGTCTGGCCAGGCTGGGAAGCTGTGCAGATACGCGGCTTTGTGCTGTGCACCTGCCCGTGGGGTTGCTGGCTGGACAGTGCCACCCATTACCCAGAGCTGCAGTCTGGGGAGGCTCCAGGTGAGCAATGCACTACTTCGGCGAAAACCTGAGCAGTGACTTCCTGGAAAGCAGACTGACACCGAGCCATCAGGGAGCGCAGTGACGGCCAAGGGCCACCTGCTGTGCACAGGTTTGGAGGTGCATCTCGCTACCACCGGTGACCATACCACTCCCTGGGCGCAAGCCTCCTGTGTGCATGCAGATCACGTTCAAGCTGTGCCTCACCCACTTTCTTCCTCCTGACTAGGACAGTGAGGATGCTGCTGCCCTTCCCGTGAACGCTTCCATCTGCCACACCCCGTGAATGGCCCTGGAGTGGCTTGTCCCAGGGTGGGCCTATGTGCAGGTGATGGCTGTCCATATGTGCCGACCAGCTGCCTGGTGCATACACAGTGGACAGAACCACAGGTGACAGGAGCAGGCGGTGCCTCTGACCACAGGGTCACAGCCAGGTCTGCCCAGAGAAGGTAACGCTTGACCCTGGTCTCTCACCATTTCCACTGCTGAGGATAGAGGTGGCCCTGAGGCCCAATCTGAGCCTAGAGCTTGGTGGGACAGTTGTGCCTGGCCACCAACAGCTGCCCAGGGCTGCTTCTCCCCTGCAGCAACAGAGCCAGGTGGCTGTGGCACAGCTCTTGGCCTGTGGTGGCAGATTATCTCCAATCTGCCCCCTTATGGAAGTAGCTGCCATCTACTCCCCCACAGCAGCAGCTTGCTGACCCCAGCTTCGCTCGGGACCTGTAGCGACCTCAGAAATCCCTCGTGTGACTGTCTTGGGCCCCCAGCTTCCTGGACACACCTGGCCAGTAACTGTGAGACTGGAAGCCAAGCCGGGCACTTGAGTCAGGACCCTGAAGCGTAGAGTGAAGTCCATGTGGCATCAGAACCCAGAGTATATCTTCTGGAAGGTTCTGCCAGGCCTTGGAATGCTCCTCACCTGGACTGGCAGTGACAGGTGCCTTGCTCTGTTCTGGGCCAGGATGATCAGTGCAACGGGGCTGCTGCCTCCTCTGTGGCCCCCAGGCTTTGGACACAGATGGTGTTGAGCCCACCCATGGGTAGGGTAACGGAAGCTTCCCTGAGAGGCAGAGAGACAGGGAACCATCAGAGCCTCGAGGGACAGCTTCTTGGGTGCCTGCGAGGTGTCTGGTGGCCATTGGAGCTGGCCTCTGCCCTCCTGTCATAGGAGGCATCACCACCATGCCGGTTTTGTGGAGGTCAGGTCCGTGTCCTCTCAGAGTCGAAGAATGAAACTGAGGGACACTGAGGCAAGCAGAGAAAACTGAGTTTATTTACAAAAGGGAAGAAAAAAAGACTTCTCCAGAAGGGAGTCTCAGAGCTGAGCGCTGAAGGAGGGGGTCCTGCTCGTCATTTTAGTCTCTCAAGTTCCCCCCTTTGATTGATCACTGCCTTGCCTCCCTGTGCCTGGGAGCAGGGCGCAGGAGCTCTGGTCTCATCCAGTCCTTGTCCTGGGTCCACAGCACCCTAATCAGCAGAGGAGCTGCCTGTGTCCAGGACACCCTTGTTAGCAGAGGGCTCTGTGGGATTGTAACAGCGATGCGCTTTGCCCTTTAGGAAAAATGACTGTCAGCCAATCCTAACACTTTCCCTGTCTCCACGGCCCTCAACAGACCTACTTTGAAAACAAAGGGCTGGACACAGACACCACCTCCTCCTTGGCTCTGATGAGTAGAGGAAGGTGGAGCCATCTTGATACTCTAAGGCACTCAGGTGCTCCACCTGCTGGCTTCACTTGGGAGCAGGTGGCCACACCAAGCTGGGCTGAGCCAGGGAGACCACTTCCAGCATGCCCGTGGAGCACTCCACACGACCACAGGGTGAGCGCAACTCAGCTGAGGTGTGGGTGGGTAGCAGCCCTCGGCCCCAGCCCTCGAGGGACCACTTCATTTGCCTTCTGTCAGCCTGTGGGCCCTGCTCCACCAGCCCTTGCTCAGCCTTACAAGACAAAGACACTGTCCCTTCCTGGGTCACCTAAGCCTGTGGGTCCTGCTCCGCCAGCCCTGGCTCAGCCGTACAGGACAAAGACACTGTCCCTTCCTGGGTCACCTAAGCCTGTGGGCCCTGCTCCGCCAGCCCTTGCTCAGCCTTAAAGGACAAAGACACTGTCCCTTCCTGGGTCACCTAAGCCTGTGGGCCCTGATCCGCCAGCTCTGGCTCAGCCTTAGAGGACAAAGACACTCTCCCTTCCTGGGAACCTGCGCCAGCATGTTCCTCGATGACACTGCGCCTCCCTGTCCTTTGCTCTCCAAGCGCCTCGTGAGTCCCCAGACCTTGGTGTGTTGTGCACAGACCCTCACGGTGGCCGAGCATTCCGGGACACCCCTCACTTCCTCATAAACCCCTGTTAAACCAGGCTTTCTACAATGTTCATCCACTGTCTGTTGTTTAATTACTTGATGTATTTGATTTTATTCACTAAATAATTAGCCTACTAAGCACCTGATTATTGCTAAGGCACACATTATCGGTAAGGCCGAGCAGCTCTAGGCCGCTGGCAAACTGCTGCGGCGGGCTCAGCCTGCCTGCCATAGCATTTTGAAATTAGTTTTCTTTTAACACACCAGCTCTGGTTTGTCCAGGCTGCATCCTGGGCCGGGCACTGTGGGCGTTCTGCTACACTCTCAGGGTTCTTGATTCAACGTTTCCGATTGAAAGTTGACTCAGAAAACAATGACTCCCGACTCAAGGTCAAAGCTCTTCTCTAATCCAAAGTAAACAGGGTAAACCTTTTATCTGCCTCTCTGAGATTAAGGCAGCTTGGCTCCCCCATATTAAAGGTGCAGGATCCGCACGCCTGCAGCAGATACAGGGTCTCGGAGTCTAATTGGAGAGATGGGCAGATAAATGGAATGGTTTATAATTTATCGAATCATGAGGTCAGCGTTGCCTGGGGTGCACAGAGCTCACCAGGGGACATTTCTATCTGGAAATCTGGAAAGAAGCAATGCTGGGCTCTGTTTTCTTGGCGAACACTTCAGAAAGTGTCTTTTCTGTAGCGGAAAGGCCAGATTTCTCATCAGCCAGCCTCAGTGAGGGTGGCCTGGTTCCACTAAGGCACCTGCTGGGCCCCATGGGGCCTCAGGATACAGGGGCCCAAGGTCAGCTAGGCAGCCCGCAGTCTGAACAGGACACCTAGCAGACACCTACCCATTGGCCACAGTGGCTGCTGGGTGACCAGGAGGAGTGAAGCAGGACTTGGGCTCCTCCCTAGCTGGCTTGGGCCGAGCAGGCACCACGGAGTGCAGGAAGTCTTCAGCAAGGGGAGCTGCTGCAGCCCTGGGCTGTGTCTGTGGAAGTCCCTGCTGAGTTTCTGACTCCAGGGACCCTGCTCCCAGTCTGGGACTGCATCGTTTATGTATTTACCTTTTTTTTTTTTTTCAGGGCTGAGGACCGAACTCGGGGCCTTGTGCATGCTAGGCAAGCACTCTGCCACTAAGCTAAATCCCCAAACCTATGTATTTACCTTTTGATGAGGATATACTGTTGAAAGCTATAGGGTCTTTACTTTGGTAGAGTATAGCCCCCCTTTTTAATACGGCACCCCCGAGCTTCTCTTCTGGGTTCTAACCTTCCCACAGGCACACATCCACCCAATGATCTGCGTACACAACTGTCCCTGAGGCAACAAACCAATCAGCATCTGCCCTCTGCTCCAACCACCCCAACCCCCATGAAAGTCCCCTGTCCAGCTCCATAAATGCTCTCGTAAACCCCCAATAAACGGGAATCTGTCTCCGACGATGGGTTTTGGTCTCACTGCACCATTTGATCCTTTCGTACAGGAAGCAAGGCACAGGATGGTCCTAGAGTTGCCCCAAGGTGATCCTGGACGAAGACCCTCCCACTGCAGGGTTGCTGGGCTGCAGGGTGTTCAGTCTGCTACGTCCAGGCAGCCCTCCTGGAACCAGGCTGGAAGAACAAGCCTGGGTCCAGCCCAGAACTCCTGAGAAGATGGTACCAGTAAGGGCTGGGTGGGTCAGCACTGAAAGGCCAGGCCGCCCCCTGTAGTGCCAGGCTGGAGCTGTGCCCCACCTGTCTTGAGAGGACTAACTGGAGTTGAACTCATAGAGTTGCATGCCTGTTGGGGCAGACTTGTCCTGAAGGAGGGACAGTGGAGCCCACATGTCCCTGACCCGTGCATGGTCAGCCCTGGAACACCTGGCTTTGTAATCCGAGCATGTGTGCACCACTCTTCAATGTGGGGAAGGAAGCCAGAGCTGCTGGAGGCTCAGGAGGCCTGGGCTCTCTGCAGCAGGGCTGTCAGGGGTCTTTCTGCAGGGTTTAGTGAGGAGGGAGCAGAGGGACGGGACCCTGACCCTTCCTCATCAATGTCCACTGACCTACCACAGTGTTGAGCTGTGCTGGGGTTCAAGAGAAGCTGAGCCAGTCAGAGACACAGTGGGACTTTTGATTTTTTGTCTCATTTTGGTTTTTTGGAGGCTGGGATGAAACCCTAGGTCTCACATGGCCGTGGGTGCTCTACCACTAAGCCCCACCCCAGACCCAGCAGAGAGTTTCCTTAGGATGGAGGGAAGGGTTGCCCTGACCTCGTGTGGGAAGGGCCAGAATGTAGCCAGGAAAGACATCTGTCAGAACGCTTAAACCCCGAGGGGAAGCTGGGGTCACGGTGGGAATAACAGAGCAAAGGACCCTTGAGCCCAGCCTGGAAGGAGGGAAGGGGACAGCACTCTGGTATGGCATCAGTGGGGCTCCAGACAGAGGGGTGCTGAAGGCCAAGGAGACCCAAAGGGTGGACCAAAGGAGGCCAGAGCAAGGCCCAGCCCCAAAGAGGGGCTGATGTGGAGATGGTGTCTGAGCAGGTAGGGCAGTGGTGGGATCTCAGGTGTGGGCAGTAGGTGCTGCCCCAACCTCAGCCCATCACATCCAGAGGGCCTGGGGAGGAGAGGCCACCAGGCCCTGGTGCTGGGTGCTGGGCCCTGGGTATGGGGCAGGCAGCAGGACTAACCCCAAGCTCCGAGTAGCCTTGCCCTCTCCTCTGCATGGTGAAGAGGCTAGAGCGGGACATCCAGGTGGCCTCCACCTCAGAGGGTCTGTGGTCAGTGGGCAGAGCACCCACATGCGGGGACACCTGCATGTCCAGTTCCTTCCACCAGAGGTGAGAGTGTGGAAGGCCACTCAGGGCTACCAGCAGTCTGTTTGCTGGACTGGAGGACTCCCTCACTGATCCTTCCATGCCTTCCCTGCCCTGCTCTCTGGTCCAGGCCTCTGCTTGTCCAGGAAAGGGGGTGGGTGTGCAGCCACGTCCTCCCCAGTGAAGGCTCCTGCAGCCCCAGGTCACCCCAGACCCTAAGCAGGACTCTCCACTTCTCTGTGCTTTCAATGCAATTAAAAACCTCCAAAAACTGAAAGCAAAATGAAATAAATGATCTAAAAGATGTATTAAATTAGACGTTTGACCCTTAGGAAGGAACGACTGCAAGGGACTTTAAGACAGAGACTTAGTGGGATGTCTGTGACCAGATGAATCAAAAGAGAGGTTTAAACAGTTTTCAGTTAGCAGATTGCTAGCAGTGACCCCTGTGCGGTCACCTAACACACAAACCTACCTACATAGGTGTCTCCATGCGGTGCAGGCACCTGAGCAAGGGCAACTGCAGTACCAGAGTCAACTGGAAATAATTAAAGTCATGAGCCACCGTAAGTGCAGGAGTCAATAACAAGGCTCAAGAAACCTTGGCCAGTCAGGCAAACTGGAGGGCTGACTGCTCCTCCAGAAAATCAGTTAACAAGGCAGAGAACCGAGCGTGCGCCTGCCTTTCCTACAGCCAGGTGAGCAGAGGGTGGAGCAGAAGAGCATCTCGTAGGAGGGCGGCAGCGAACCAGGCAACAGCAGAGTAGAACAGCAACTCTTTGCAAATCCTACTTGAAAATCCATACCATGGACTCAACGTCCAGTACGGCAAAGAAAATAAATACATAGATGCACAAATACGTAAATAAACGTTCCAGGCAGCGACCAAGCAAAACCCAGAGGGAAATTCACAATGGAAGAATCTGGCGACACCGTTTGGTCAGCTTTTGTGTGTTCCTCACACATGCTTTAAAAGGTGTGTTCATCTGTAGGGGCCACGCAGGGCCAGGTGTTCTGGTGAGTCACAGGAACTCCACGCCAGGGCTGACCCTGACTCACCCTCACCAGCGGGCTCTCCTGGGGTCTCAGGAGCACTTTGCTTTCCTGATACACCTTAGAGCATCTTGAGAGGTGAGACCCCTCAGGCAGGTGCAGGGCGAGCCCAGGTTCCCAGTGTGGCCCGTGTTGCACCGAGGCTGGGTGTGGCTCGGGAGTCACAGGTGCAGATGTGGGGCCTGCACTCCGACGCTCTCCCTTGAAGAAGAGAGGAGTGGCTGCCCAGCGCCCCAGTCCCACAGAAATGCTCATGATCACAGGTGCCCAGGAGAACTCTCCCCAAAGAGCCCTGACCTCAGAAGGTGGCTGTGACTCGATCCCACACCATGATGTCCCTTACCAGGGTGCACCCAGCTCCAGCTCCCCAACAGCAGCTGAATTACTCAGGGCAGTAGGAAAAACAGGATGGAGATGCACGCCACCGGTCGGCCTGTGGAAACGGTTCTCAGCATCTGTCTGAGGCCGTAAGCGTTGTGAAGCGCGAGTCACTGTCCTGCGTTTGTGGAAAGCTCCTCCATATGGAGCGAAGCCACCAAGTGGCCACGCGTTTGGGTTGTTTGTTTGGGGGGGTTCATGGACGCGGAGTCAACGGCCGGTGCTTGCTCCCACGGTCAGCCTCACTACGGCACAGACCACGGGTGCTTTTACAGAGGTGTGCGTAGGTAAGTCACAATTGCGCCATTTAAAACGATGTGGTTGATGAGCACCAGGAGGAGAGATGGTAAACTCAAGCTCATCAGCATAGCCACCCCACACCCAGCAGCTTTTCCTGGAGAGCACTTCCGGGGTTTCCCTCCGCGGTTTGGTGGCGCACCCATCCTGTTGCTAACTGCAATCAGCACCTGGGTCCTGACTCTCAGGAGCGCTAGGAGGAGGCATGCTCCCTTCCTCTCTCCAGTCTACCCTGAGGACAGTTCCCTGGCCAGGGATTCCTGCCTGAGGACTGGGTGAGGAGCAATGATTTCTGTGAGACAGCGCCCCGGGTGGTGCCGGCCAGGCTTGCAATTCTAATAAGAGCACCAAGCTTGCTCCAAAGGCTGGTAACAGCAAGCACCCCCCCACCCCCAGGGAAAAGAAGCTTATTTCTACACCAGAGCTGTAGTGGGTGCTCCCTAACCATCACACACAAGATGACACATGCCACCTGTAACCATCACACACAAGGTGACGCATGCCACCTGTGCACTGTAAGTCCGCCTTTTGGTGGCGTCTTGCACAGCTGCCCCTGCACCATCTGACGATCACAGAGCTCAGGTGCTGAGTTCCACACAGGGCTCGTCTGCCCCTAGGTCACCATGATGTTCTAGGACACGTGGTCAGCCCTGCCACCAGTGTCCAGAGAGGGAATGACACAGAGCACCCAGGTTTAGGACCCAGGTCAAGGTCAGACCAGGGAGTGTTAGAGCAGCCCGGCTTGGTGGGACCTGCCCTTTGCCCTGTTCCGAGGTCACTCCTGATAATGGTGGGCCACATACTGATCTATAGCCCTCTAGGCAGGGAGCTGGGGAGGCAGGAAGGCTGCTCCCTGGGCCTGTGGAGGGAGTGCAGTCCTCCCCTCTCTTCAGACTTCCAGCCTCCAGGCTGTGAGTGAAGACTTCTGTTTGATGCCATCAGGCTGTGGTCACCTTTCCAAGGCTTTAGGAAACTCTCAGGAACTGGGTATCTGTGTCTCCACATCCATGCTGACACCCTAGGCCCTAGGTGACTGCTGGAAGCAGTCCTTGCAAAGGGATTGGTGCCCTAGTCAAGAGTTCCAGAGAGCTGCCACAAAAGGGCACAAGAGGTCAACTGGGGAGGGCCTTGCACAGAACCCTGCCCAGCTGGGCCTGAGCAGGAGAGAGCTGGCTCCGGAGTCTGGTGGCCTCTCCTCACCCAGGGCTCCTCTACAGACTCATAGTGCTGTCGACTCCCTGTCTCCCACTTGGGCAGCCACGTCTGCGTCCTCCTCCTCCATTCTCTGTGGACCGGGCCCTGCTCCATCAGCAGCTGAGATGACGGTGAGCAATGTGCCTGATTGCGCATGAGGGACCTTCCTGGAATAGCACCCATGGGCAGCCACAGCCTTGGGAGTGCTGCTCTGCCTACAGCTTCCCCTAGCTATGTGCCTGGGAGAGGTTCTGCACAGACACCCGCCCGGAGGGGACAGGGAAGGGACACCACTGGCCTCAGCAATAGCGTGCACTGGCCCTTTCTGCATGTGTGGGGCAGGGTACCATGTTGGTGTGGGGAAAGAGCTGGAAGCCCAGAAACCTCCCTGGAGAGGAGACCTGAGAGGCCATCCTAAGAGTCACACACATGTGTGTACACATATGCTCCTGGTCCCTTGTCCTGTGACATCCAGATGCCTCGAGGATGCCAGCAAGCAGGTCACCTCGAAGTGACCCCTCGATCTTGGACCTCCAGAACCGTGAGCCCAAATAAACCTTTCTTTATGAGTCACCCAGCCTCGAGTGAAAAACTACCGCAGACATCTTGGCAGTGGCTTTTCCAGCCTGGCCTGGCACACGCACCCAGGACAGCCTGTGCCAGCACGTGCACCCTGGAGGGGCCGTGCCCTGGGTCTCCCAAGGTGCCCTCTCCTGGGGTGGCTCTCCCTTGCCCCGTTTCCTGCCTTTACTCTGTGCAGGGCATCACCACCCTCATCCCCCGTTTGGCAAAGGCTTGTGGGCTCCACCGCAGCCCAGCCAGAGGGACATAGTGTGAGTGGATCCCAGAAGGAGCACTTGGGAGACTCAGGAGGGACACAGCCTGTGCCACAGCTCAGAGGAGGGAGGAGCATCACAGAGCAGAGGGGCTCAGGCGGAGCCTGAAGGACAGGCTGGTGTTGCAGAGCCCTGAGCCTGTCCTGAGTGACATGGGAAGACAAGGGGACCTGGAGTGGGAGCAGGGTGGGGTCCAGGGCAGAGGGTGGCAGAGGAGCACATGCTCCGCATGAAGGAGAATCCGAGGCCAGCGCTGGCACAGCAGCTCTGGGGGCCGTGGGGCACCTGGATGGAGCTGTGGCCACTTGGATAGGTTATCCTGATTCCTCTCTCCTCGGGTCACTCCTGGAGGCTGGCAGACGGCCTGGCCTCAGTGGGCAGTCAGGGTACAGCCTTGAGGGGCTGACATAGTTGTTCCTGTGAGCACGGTGAGAGGAGGCAGAGGAATTAAGATAGGATCAAAGCCACTTCACCACGGGCACTGAGGCCCTGCCAGCCACCGTCAGAGGCCCTGCCCCACTGTGGCCCCAATGCACAATAGCAGAAGGAGGCCCACAGCATGCCCACTCTGCCTCCTGATGCTAACATTGCTCAGACACCATGGAGCCTACAGTGCATCCCCTGTTCCAGCCCAATGCCAAGTGCTCCCTTGAAACCTTCCTCTTCTCCTCCGCCTCAACGCCAAGGTCGCGTTCCCAGCCCTGTACCAGCTCTTGCTGCAGAAGCAAAAGAACCCACTCATGTAAGAGCTCAGTGTAATGTGGACTGGGATCTAAGGGAACCAGGTTGAAGGACAGCTGGGGGATGGATGGACCAGGCACCTGCAAGCCCTGCTCATGCTGAGCCACTCTCCCACTCTAGGGCAAATCTACACAAGGCACCTAAAGAAGACATCAGCAGAGATGCACCTGGGACCAGGCAGCAACAGAAAATGTAAGTGCTGCCCCCAGAGACATCTGCAAGTGGACCTTGGCTCTGCCCCATACCAGTGTGGGCTTGGATGATCTGCTTCACCTGCCTGAGCTGGAGCAGCATCAGCCATCAGAGAGTATTGGTCCAGGCACGCTCCCCATCGGGTCCTCAGGAGGAAGAATGAATGAACATTGGGGAAAATGTTCACGTAGCACCGGGCAGCAAGCACTAACAGTGATGATAATCATCACCTTCACCAT